>JAJTUV010003092.1:0-165395 GCA_021653895.1 Mastomys natalensis | reverse complement strand
TGATACACTAGCCTGGAGGACTTGGCCAATATTCAGATTTTCTTAGGCCCCCAAAGGATGCTATTACTTCCAGACAGCAGGGAGCAATTTTAATAAAATGATGCTCCCATTCTCAAGAGATAGAGTGGGTGCTTCTGGTCATTTGGAGTGTTATGGATGTGTTGTCATTTAGTGGGGTTGGTTGCAATTGTTTATGGTCTTGGTCAGGGAATAAACAAGTAAAAGAGGTTAGAGTTAGGGATCTCTCTCTCTCTGAGAGTTGATGAAAAGAAAAAAAGGGAGATATAGGAATGATAGGATAAAAGGTAGATTGTTGAATCTACCTTTAAACTAAAAATCAACTTCATATATAATAATATATATATAAATATATATATATTATATATATATATATATATATTTCAACTCCCTTGTTTAGGGTATTGTACCTATGCAAGTTGTTTAAAAATATAAAGTTCTAGTCCTTGAAAGCTGCTATGAAAAACTGTTTAGGATAAATTAAGAAATGCAAGTTAGTAGTCAATCAAACTTGTGGTCATATTAGTTTAATTACAGAAATAGGCTTTGTTTAGGCTCCTGTAGATGTTGTCATAGTTAAGCAGAGAGTAGAGAGTTAGAAACAAGCAATGTTTGCCTGTTCAGATATACTTTAAAGATAGATGATATTCAAAACAGAGATCTACAGAAATATGGCAATTAAGGTGTTTTAATAACATAAGGCTTTCTGTGACAGTGAGACAGCACCTGGCCGCACCCCCATACTACTTCAAAGAAGATGATGAACATCAAAGAACCTCTATATGGAATTTTGCTTCAAGTGTGGCAAAGCTAGCAACTGGGCAGAAAACTGCCCTTGCCTCAACTGCTGACAGCATGCTGCCCAAACCATGGGCAAGCAGGACATGGATGAAGTCAACTGCCAAACTTTGCCAAAGACAGGTAGGCAGTCCCTTTATAATTCCTGCTTCTCAAAAAGTCTGTCAGATATTCTAGGCCTGTAGGCCAAAGATGGATGCTCTCCAGCATTGCAAAGGATTCTTGGGTGCCTGTCCAGGCAGCCAGCAGTCTGTCATTTCTATAGTTTTGGAAGCTGCTTGCTTTGCACTTCCTGTTTACTCAGCTAATATTTATCCTCAGTTCTCTGATGGGGTTGAAGACTAGATAGTTTATAGTCTCACATATAAGCTTAAGTTATTTAGGATCTAAGAAAATGTCTATAAGGTCTAAAAAGATCTTTTTAGGTTGATAAATGTAAATTATGAATAAAAAGTGACTTAGGTACAGAACTTTGGACTCACTAAGATGGGATATATAGTACTTTCTTCAAGATTGCCAAATACCTAATAGTTTTTATAATTGTGCTTATTGTATATAGTTTATTAATGTTAGAGAAAGTGCCTTTTATTGGACTAAAATGGGGAAATGTTGGGATAATCTCTTGTGCACTGTATAAAGGTTGTCTTTTGTTATTCAAATGCTTATTTCTATTCAGACTGAGAATTGAGTACAGACCAGACTTTGGTATTGGCTCATTGTTTTGCAAACATCTTCTCTAAACCTTCTGATTGGTTTAATAAAGAGCTGATCAGCCTATAGCAAGCAAGAGAGGATAGATGGAACATCCTGCAGAGATAGAATACTGGGTAAGAAATCAGGTGTAAGGGATTCACCAGCCAGTACAGAGGAAGTAACAGGTGTATCAGTACTAAGGAGAGGTAAAGAGCCATGTGGCAGAATGTAGATTAGTACAAATGGGTTCATTTAAGTTAGATTAGTATAAATGGAATTAACTTAAAGTATACCATCTAGTTGGGAACAAGCCAGCTAAGCCAAGCTTTCATAATTAGTAAAAAGGTCTCCATGTCATTATTTAGGTGGCTTGAGGGTCGAGATAGTCTGGTAATGTTTTGTAAGTTGCTTTTGTATCCTGAAAGTGTTGATTATTTCTAGAAGTTTTCTGATGAAATATGTGGGGTCTCTTATGTGTAACATCACCTGCAATAAGGATAATTTGTCTTATTTATCCTATTTATAGTCTTTAACTCCCTTCTCTTGTCTTATGGCTCTAACTAGAGTTTGAAGCACTATATTGGGAAGGAGTCCGGGATAGTAAAAACCTCAATCTTGTTCCAAATTTTTAATTACGTTTCTTCAAGGTTTTTTTTTGTTTGTTTGTTTTTTGTTTTGGTTTTAATTGTTGTTGTTTTGGGAGGGGGCTGCCATTTAAGATTATATTGAGTTATAATCCTTCCAGTCCTACTCTCTCTAGGACTTTTATCATGAAGTCATGGTAGATTTTGTCAAAAAGACTTTTCTTCATTTTATTGTACAATCATGTGAGTTTTTTACTTTTTATCAATTTTATGATTTTAATATTTATTGGCATATGTTGTAGCATCCAAGAATCTCATGAATAAAGTCACTGTTGATCATGTTGACCTTTTGGATATACTCCTGTGTTGGGTTGGCAAATGTTTAGTTGAGGATTTTTGCATCCATGCTCATCCATATAATTGACCTATAAATTTTCTAATTTTTATCTTTTAAAATTATCTTTAATCTTTTTTTACAGTCCAGTCATTATTTGCAGTCTGCCCTCCAAGAGTTCCTCATCCCATTTCTCCCTCCCCTGTCTCCAGGAGGATATCCCCACCCCCACCCCACCAGACCTCCCCACTCCCTGGGCCCTCAAGTCTCTTGAGGGTTAGGTGCATCTTTTCTCACTGAGACCAGACAGGCAGGTCTCTGCTATATATGTGTCAGGGGCCTCATACCAGCAAGTTGTTGAGTCTTTACCTGGTTTTTGGTATTAGAGTAATACTGGCTTTATTGAAGAAATTTGAAAGTGTTTTCATTTTTTAATTTAAGAGGTATTGATTGATTGTTGATCATTTAATGTCTGGTAAGAATTCTGCTATAAATCTATCTGAACCTGGGCTTTTTGTTTTTTATACAGAAGGCTTTTTATTATTGTTTTAATTTTGCTATTTGTTATGATTCTGCTTAAGTTCTTAACCTCTGTTGGGCTTTAACTTTAATGGTATGGAAGAAATTCATCCATTTCTTTTTCTACCTCAGTGGAGTATCTGTTGTAGTTTTGACTCAAGTAGATGTGATTGCCTACACAAGCCTCACACAAAATTAGGTGAATCAATCCTTACCATGTCTCATGGTTCCCTATTCAACCCTATTTAAGTAGTTAATGTGAGAAAGATATTTATTTCAGTAGTGAGCCACTGGTAAGGTGTTCATGCTTCTGTAAGCAATCCTAATGAAACTTATTGAGCCACACACTGAAAACAAGACAAAACAAAAAACAAACAAAAAGCTATGAAAGTAGGCCACGGACTAGTTGGGAAGAGGAACAGAATCACCAAGAGTGAAAGGGGGTATAAGAGAGAATAATGGGTATGAATGTGATAGAAATATATTATGTATATTTGTAACATTGTCACAACGAAACCAAATTCTATGTATAATGAATATATTCTAATAAAATGAAAAATATTTAATAAACTTCACCAAGGAAATGAAATAACCACCTCAGTGAATATTTGTATGCACCAAAGAAATTGAAGACATCCCTAGAAAATGGAAATACTATACTCACAGATTGGCAAAATTAATATAATAAAATTAGCTTTATTATTAGGAACTCTATAGATTCAACGTTATTGCCACTCCTCCCCCAAATTACAATGACATTCTTTAACAACATAAAAAGAAATCCTAAAGCTCATAGAATAATAAAACTCCATGTTTAGATGAAGCAATACTAAACAAAATCTAATGGTCAAGTTATCACAGTACCTGATTTCAAGTCATACAATAGTCATACTAATAAAAAGCAGCATAGTACTAGAAAAAAAAATAGAAATATAGATTAATGGGATAGAAGACCCAGAAATAAACTCCTACAGCAAAAATCACATAGTTTTTTTACAAAAATGCAAAATAAAAATTGAAAAAGACATAACTTATTATTCAAAAATAATCCTAAGAAAACTAGATATTTACCAATAGAAGAATGAAGGTGTCTTAGTTAGGGTTTTTATTGCTATAAAGAAACTCCATGACCAAGGCAAACTCTCATAAAGGACAACGTTTAATTGGGGATGGCTTACATATTCAAGGTTTGGTCCCATTATCATGGTGGGAAGCATGGCAATGTTCAGGCAGGCATGGTGTTGGAGGAGCCAAGAGTTCTACATCTTGATCCGAAGTCAGTCAGGAAAAGACTGGCTTCCAGGCAGCTAGGAGGAAGGTCTGAAAGCCCATGCCCACAGAACACACTTCCTCCAGCAAGACCACACCTACTCTAACAAGGACACGCCTCCTAATAGTGCCACTCCTCATGGGCCAAGCATATTCAAACCATCACAGAAGGCAAATTTTTATCTCTTGCCTTGTACTAAAAAATCAATTCAAAATATATCAAAGACTTTCATGAAATAGCTGAAACTATAAAACTGTTAGAAACAATCATAGGAGAATTGGTGCAATTTTCTAGAGATGTGCAGAAATTTTGAAAAACACTCAGTAGCTCAGGAATAAAAATAATATGAGTGCATGAAATTAAAAGTTGTTCATAAAGCAGAAGAAACATAATAAAAGATAGCCTACAGAATGGAGAAAGTGTTTGATAGCTATATGTGTGACAGAGTTTAATATCTAGAATATTTAAAGTACACAATCCAATCAATAAACAAACTAATGAAATTATACTTCTTAAAGATTAAGTAAAATAGCTTACCACTGCTTATCTACATTGACAAGGCATACAACTATCTCCTAAGTATTTTTATTTATACACATAGACAAATCTACTCTCAGACTTCCTCAGAGAAGCTCCTCTCCAGTGAATGCCACTAAATGCAGAGACTCATAATTGCTCAAGATTGTTTCTCAGCTTCAAACAAGATATTTACAGCATACTCTTTAAAGCTTAGGGAACACTGAAGAAGATGGGGCTTTCCGTGAGGCCACACAAGTACCAGGGACCCAGGCCATGATAGTACTGGGGACCCCAGAGGCAAGGTTAGCACCCAAAATTTCAGAAGCTATGCAGGCCACAAAAACTTCAGGGAGACACCCTATTGGACCTAAAGACTTTCTGGTCACCAGTACCCTAGGCCATTCAGGCCAGAGGACAGAAAGGAACAGAAACGGGGGGGGGGGGGAGGGCATCAAATTACCCACCCATCCAAAAAAGATAAACTCAGAAATCAGCATTTAAACCTATAATAACCATAGAAACCAGGTGGCTAATCGCCAGCATAAAAGCACAATCAACAACAAACAGCCAGAGCAATATGGCCCTACCAGAGCTACCCTACTACAGCAAGCCCTGGATATTCCAACACAGCTGAAGCATAAGAAATGGACTGCAGACAGGAATCTTACATTAGGCTAGAACAAAGAAGTAACTTCAGGCAGAAATCTAAATCCTAGGCTAGAACAAAGAAGTAATTACAGGCAGGAATCTAAATCTTAAGCTAGAACAAAGAAGTAGGCTTCAGGCATGAAAATGACTTTGGGCTAGGACAGGGAAGTAGGTTCAGATATTTTGGTCATCCTGATAAGCCCTTAGAAACAGTGATCACAGGAGTGATCATGGGACTCTCTTTATTGTCCTGCTTGTTCTTTGACTATTTGTGTTTATTGTCTTGCTTGTTCCTTGACTATTTGCATCTATTGTATTGCTAGTTCCTCAACCTAGAACTGACCTTAATACTTGCATGTAATTTAAACGTTATAAAAGCAAAAACGGAGGAGGAGGAGGGATGGCATAGGGGATTAATGGGGGGATGGAGAAAGGGGATAACATCTGAAATGTAAATAAATAAATAGCAAATAAAAAAAGAAAATGACTTTAAATACAATCTTATAATGATAATAGAGGCCTTTAAAAAGAAAATGATTAAATCTCTTAAAGAAATACAAGGAAATACAAATAGGTGAATAAATAGATGAATAGGAAACTATTAAAGACCTAAAAATGGAAATAGGAGCAATAAAGAAAACACAAACTGGGGGACTCTAGAAGATGGAAAACATAGCTAAGAGAACAGGAACTCCAAACATAAGCATTACCAACAGAATACAGGAGATAGAAGAGAGAATCTCAGTCATAGAAGATAGAAAAAATGATATATCAGTCAATGAAAATGCTAAATCTAAAAAGTTTCAGATACAAACCACTCAGAAAATCTAGAATACTATGAAAAGACCCAACCTTAGAATAATAGAAATGAAAGACAGAGAAGATTCCCACCTCAAACGTCTAAAAATATTTTCAACAAAATCATAGAAGAAAATTTTCCTAGCCTAAAGAAGGACATGTCTATAAAGGGACAAGAAGCTCTTACACTAATTAGAATGGCTAAGATCAAAAACTCAAAGTACAGCACAATTCTGGATGTGGAGCAGGGGAACACTCTTCCATTGCTGGTGGGATCGCAAACTGGTATAACCACTTTGGAAATCAATTTGGCAGTTTCTCAGAAAATTTGGAATAGTCCTACCTCAAGACTCAGCATATACCCAAAAGATGTTCCACCACACAAGCTCAACTATGTTCAGAGCAGCTTTATTTACAGTAGACAGAAACTAGAAACAACTCAAGTGCCCCTCAACTGAAGAATGGATACAGAAAATGTGGTTCATTTACACAATGGAATACTATTCAGCTATTAAAAACAAAGACATCATGAATTCTGCAAGCACATGGATAGAACTTGAGAATATCACCCTGAGCCAGGTAACCCAGTCCAGAAAGGATATTAGCCATAAAGCACAGAATACTCATGATACATCCTACAGACTCAACGAAGTTACATATGAAGGAAGGCCCAAGTGAGGATGCTTGAATCACACTTAGAAGGGGAAACAAAATGTCATAGGAGGCAGAGAGAGGGAGGTCAGTGGGTGAGAGAGGGAGAGGAGAGAAATGGGGGCAGGATCATGTGTGTGGAGAGACAGGAGAGAGACCTGGAGGGCCAGAGGAATGAATGGAAATCTGAAGCTGCCAGGGTGTGGGATGGAGGGAATCTTTAGGAAGTCCCAGAGACCTGAGATGGGGGAAACTCCCAGGAGTCAATGTGGGTGACCTTAGCTGAGATGCCTAACAGTGGGGACATGGAACCTGTAGAGGCCACCTCCTGTAGCCAGGAAGGAACCCCAGTGGAGGGATAAGGACACCAACCCATCCAGAAAACTTTCAACCCAAAATTTGTCCTGTCTAAAAAAAACCTGTATGTTTAAGCCTTTGCATTTGTATATTTCATCATCTGTAAATACTACTAAAATAAAGTAACATACATTGCTAACATACATTGAACTGGAGTGGGTAGATTTGTTTCTCATGGTGGTACATGATAACAATTCTGAAAGATTTGTGCAAATAATTGTGAAACATGAGTCAAATGTCTTTCATTTGCAGAATACAGACACAACTGTAGAAAAGGGAAGTCTTGAATATATCCTACTATGTTGGCATAAAACTTGAGGCACCAGTACGACCACTTAATTTTTTAGAGATTTATTTATTTTATGTATATGAGTTCTCTATCTGCATATACACCTGCATGCCAGAAAAGGGAATCAGATCACATTATACATGATTATGAGCCACCATATGGTTGCTGGGAATTGAACTTTGGAAGAGCAATCAGTGAGCTAAGCCATCTGAACCACTGAGCCAACTCTCCAGCCCAACCACATAATTTTTAAACCTGATATTTGTATTGATTATTTGGGAATTTCACATAATGCACCCTGATACTTCCCATCCTCTCAGGTCTGCCTCCACCCCTTGTGGCTTCTCCTCCAAAATAAGATAAAAACAAAAATAAGTCCAATTTGAGTTGTCCATCGAGTCACTAGTATATTGTCAAACTCCCCAGTGGCCAGCCCCTTTAAGAAAAGTGAATCCTTACCTGGCCCTGGCCCCGGCCCCGGCCCCGGCCCCGGCCCCGGCCCCACCAGTAGCCATCAACTGTAGAAAGCTATATTTCACTATCTTTATCACAATTTTTAAGAGTTCTCTTTGAAGACTTCCTGTCTAGATTGTTACTTTGGGTCAGTGTGGGGAGGGGATTGTCACAGAAGCTTTCTATGTCTCTCTCAACTGGGCCACATGGTTTTAAATAAATGCTTTTAATGTAATTTCCTTCCACGTGGATCTGAAATGGCTTGTGACTTAAGTGAGCCAATAGATGACTGTAAGGTGATCATTCCATGCCTTCTAAGACCATATATTTAAAAGGCCAAGTACCTTCCCCTTCATGCTTTAGGAGGCATGAACTGACAGGTAAGAATTCTCAGTGCCCTGATGGAAGACCAAGTAGATAGCTACATGGAGAAGAAAGTCCCTCTCAGTTATCTCTAGATAACCAGCTGCTACAGAACTATAATAGAGCAGAACAATTGAAGTGAAATCAGCTGAGGAACTAATCAGCTGAGCCCAGCAAAACTTCAAAACAATGAAAAAAAAAAAGCTTGTTTTCTGTAGACAATTTTAGATTGATTTATAGATAACTAAAATGATAAAAAAAAGTAAGATAAAATATTAACAGTAGCAACCTAATCTATGAGAAAGGTATATGGGAGCTCCTAGATTATTCTTGCAGCTTTCCTGTCTGCTTGAAATTATACAAACGTAAAGTAAATTAACAACTGTATGATACTGAATTACAATTAATTACAAATATTTACCTGAAACTGTTCTTTACACATAGTGTATAAAAATTAAACAAATTCCAAAACAAAAAACAACAAGAAAAATTAACTAAAACCTCTCCACAATTATTCAGAAGAATTTCATCATTCACAAAATACTGAATTTTTTTTTATAAATAATTACTTTAGATATAACATTAATTCAGAAGTTACCAGTGGGGTATGTTGGTTTAAAAATTCTTTCAATGTCAAGTCCAAATGGCAAAAGATAGTAAGAGAAAGCATACACTCAATCAAATGCAAACACTGTCAGAATCTGCACTGAATTTCAACAGAATGAGTCGCATGCGAGAGCCTCCTTCAGATCTGAAACCCTGTGAGTACAGTGCTTTTTATCTGCTTTCTCATCTGCATTTTTACCTCTATCCTTCCACCAGAATGACCTCCTAAGCTCTGTCTCCAGCATTCTAGGCTTTCCCTAGTTCACACCTCTAAACTTTTCCAAATCCCTTACAAAAAGGCTTCTATATTACATATTCAGGTGGTTACAGAAACAACCCCACTGTAGTACCTGTTAACTGCATTTCCAGCCTTCTTTTTGCTGTGACAAAATGTCTGATCAGAACTTAAAGGAGGTGGAGTTATACAGGGTCATGGATTCAGTCCATGCTTAGGAAGGGCATGGCAGAACAAAGCAACTCAGATTTCAGTAACCAGAAAGCTGGGATAATGTTAGTCTAACTGGCTTTCTACTTTTGCTTCATGTGGGCCTTCGGCCTGCAGACACTGCCATCCACACTCGAGGCAAATGTGGTCCTCTTTAGTTTAACCTTTCTGAAAATTCCTAATCTCTTAGGCAGTTCTCAGTTCAGTCTAGTTGATATTCAAGATTAAACATTATAGGTTTATAGCTTCCTTCCTTCCTTCCTTCCTTCCTTCCTTCCTTCCTTCCTTCCTTCCTTCCTTCCTTTATTTCTGCTTCTCCGTTTGGACAAGTACAGCTACCAGGTGGACACGTGGTTCCATGAAAACTTTACATTCTGGAATGTTAATTGTTTATAAGCATAAGGTAAAGTAGAACCATCATATAAACCACATTCTACAATTTGAAGGACTCCATAGAAAGCCAACAGAACTGATGGCAGTGCCCAAAACCATTTCCACTCTTACTTCTCATCTTTATTCCAGACCAGAAAAGAGCCTCACTGGGTAGTGGATCTGGAAAGAAAGGATCAGTGATGGAGCAGCTCTTACCTAAATGTGCAGATTAAGTCAGGCTTCCTAAACCAAGAAAGGACAGTGCAAAATCCATTTAGCTACTTTTCTTTCTGTTGTTGTGATAAAACACCATGACCATAGCAACTTAGAGAAAAAAGGGCATTCTTTATCTTATGGTTTCAGATAGTTAAGTGTCCATCACTGTCATGGTGGGATGGCATGGTAGCAGATAGCCAGAATGGCAGCTGGATCAGCAAGTCCAGGGCTCAAACACGAAACAGAGAGCGAATTGGAAAGTGCTTGAGTCTTTAAACACTCAAAGCTCACATCCAGTGACATACTTCCTCCAACAAGGCCATACTTCTAAAACTTTTCCATACAGCACCAACATTCAGTGACCAAGTGCTCAAATACGTGAGACTTTAGGGAATATTCTCATTCAAATCACCAGTTCACTAGCTGTTTCTAACAAATTTCATAAGGTACCCCCATTAAGTAACCAGTCAAAAACTCAAGGCATTTAGTTCTACTTGACAAGAGTTAAATTACAAAATATTTTGACAGTAAGACATGAGCTAGTGATTTATAAGTAAGGGAAACTGTACATCTCAAATAGTTAAAAGTATAAGCAGAAATAGAGAGCCATCCCTTCCTTATGTTTCTATTCCCTTGTTTAGAATGGTAGATATTTCTAGTTGGTAGGCTACTGATTCACCAGACAACAGATAATAAGAGCAAACTTACATTATATAGACACTATAGGTAAATCAAGAATTAGTCATTTGTTGACACTCTGCCACCGGCTTACACTGCGCTTCTTTCAGCTGCACCGTTGCCCGTCCTTTGCCGATCGCAATGAAAGAACAAATTGATGCACTCATCTTTGACAATGGCTCTGGCATGTGCAAAGCTGGCTTTGTTGGCGACGATGCAGGGCCGTGTTCCCTTCCATCGTCGGGCGTCCCTGACACCAGGGTGTCATGGTGGGCATGGGCCAGAAAGACTCCTTCGTGGATGACGAGGCCCAGAGCAAGAGGGGTATCCTGACCCTGAAGTATCCTATCGAGCACGGCATTGTCACCAGCTGGGACGACATGGAGAAGATCTGGCACCACACCTTCTACAATGGGCTGCGTGTGGTCCCCGAGGAGCACCTGGTGCCTCTGACTGAGGCCCCTTTGAACCTCAAAGCTAACAGAGAGAAGATGACGCAGATAATGTCTGAAACCTTCAATACCCCAGCCATGTACGTGGCCATTCAGGCGGTGCTGTTCTTGTATGCATCTGGGCACACCACTGGCATTGTCATCGACTCTGGTGATGGGGTCACACACACAGTTTCCATCTATGAGGGCTACGCCCATTCCCACGCCATCTTGCATCTGGACCTGGCTGGCCGGGACCTGACAGACTACCTCATGAAGATCCTGACTGAACAGAGCTACAGCTTTACCACCACTGCTGAGAGGGAAGTTGTTCGTGATGTAAAGGAGAAGCTGTGCTATGTTGCCCTGGATTTTGAGCAGGAAATGGCTACTCCTGCATCATCTTCCTCCTTGGAGAAGAGTTATGAGTTGCCTGATGGGCAGGTGATCACCATCGGCAATGAGTGGTTTCGGTGTCCGGAGGCTCTCTTCCAGCCATCCTTCCTGGGCATGGAGTCCTGTGGCATCCATGAGACCACCTTCAACTCCATCATGAAGTGTGACGTGGACATCCGTAAAGACCTGTATGCTAATACAGTGCTGTCTGATGGTACCACCATGTATCCAGGCATTGCTGACAGGATGCAGAAGGAGACACAGCCCTAGCACCCAGCACAATGAAGATTAAGATCATTGCTCCCTCTGAGTGCAAGTACTCAGTCTGGATTGGCGGCTCCATTCTGGCCTCACTGTCCACCTTCCAGCAGATGTGGATCAGCAAGCAGGAGTATGACGAGTCGGGCCCTTCCATTGTCCACCGCAAATGCTTCTAGATGGACTGAGCAGGTGGCAGGCATCTGCTGCATGAGCTGATTCTGAAGTATTGATTTTCCCTGGCAAATGTACACACCTCATGCTAGCCTCATGAAACTGGAATAAGCCTTTGAAAAGAAATTTGTCCTTGAAGCTTGTATCTGATATCAGCACTGGATTGTAGAACTTGTTGCTGATTTTTGACCTTGTATTCAAGTTAACTGTTCCCTTGGTATATGTTTACCACCCTGTGCATATCTTGATTTAGTCCTTAGTTCATGTGGCTCGGTCACTTGGTGGCTCGGGAGAGCACGCTATGGAGAGAAATTCCCAGCCTAATGGATCTCTGAGCATCACGTAGTGATCTGTGCAGGGTATCAACTGACGGCAGACTTCCAGGATTTCCCGAGGCTGGCAAGGGTTCCTGAACCAGTCACCACCCCTTCTTGCCAGTCTAACAGGGTGGGAAAGTCCGAGCCTTAGAACCCAGTTTCTGTTCTGTTTTTTTCCCTCCTGACCACCATGGGCTGTTACTTGCCTTGAGTTGGGAACATTTGCATTAACTCCTGTAAATGTATTCATGCTTTTAATTTCTGTGAGGTTTTTTGTACTCAATTCTTTAAGAAATGACAAATTTTGGTTTTCTACTGTTCAGTGACAACACGTCATTGTGTAAAGAAAAATAAAAGTGCTGCAGAAAAAAAAAAAGAATTAGCCGTTTGTTGAACAAATATTTCTTTAATTTTTAAAGATTTAATTTTTTATGTGTATGAATGCTTTTATGTGTATGTACGTAATCCACATGTGTGCCTGATGGCCATGAAATTTAGAAGAAGGGTTGGATCAAGTGGAAGAACTAGAGATACAGGAGGTTGTGAGCCACCACTCAAGTGCTAGGAAATGAACTTGGTTCTCTACAGGAGCACCAAGAGCTCTTAACCACTGAGCCATCTCTCCACAGAAGTTTTTGAGTTCTTTCCACAGGCAATGTTCTAGGCACCAGAGAGGTTCATTAGTCCCTTCTCATTCTAATAATATCTGAGGCCAGGCAACTTTATAAAGGTTTATTTAGCTCTCAGTTCTGGAGGTTCGGGAGCATAGAACTGGCATTTGCTCAGTTCTGTTGACAGTCGGGTTGGTAGAAGTGCATTCAGGAGCAAAATAATATCACATACCAGACAGAAAGCCACAGCATGATTCAAAGGTTAAGTAACTCACTGTCATTCTAGGAGACCAGCATTTTCTTAGGAAGGTGACACTCCCAATGATCTAAGAACTTCCTGCTTGGCTCAACTTCTTGAAGCTTCCATAATCTTCTATATTCCCACACTGTGGACCATGAAACAAGCACATAAACCCTTATAGGAGAACAAAATTAAAACTATAACAGGTGGTGAAGCTAGAGAGTATTTGGATAGACAGAGACAAAGGTGGAATGGTTCAGAATACAAGTTCCTGGATTCTAAATGAAATCTGTGTCTTTGAACTCTGACCACAAATTCTCAAAGTAGCTTCTCTTTGAGCCCCTGCAGTCTTTGTGTTGCTCCCACACCTTTTCATGCTGCATTTATCACTGCCTTCTGCTTCTTTTGTTCAATCTGTTCAAAGCCATTTTGTTATTAGGACCTATCTCAAATGCTCCTCTTCTGGGAAGCCTTTCCTGAGAACTGTATTTCTAGATAGAGGATGATTTAAGAGTCAAAACATGTGCTTTATATTAAACAGATATTTGTCTGAATCTCTGTTCCACCATTTATTAGCTGTGTAATGTCTTCTGAGACTTTGCTCACATTTAAGAAGATAATATCTCCCTTGTAGAATTTTTATAATAATTTAAATGTGGTACCACTTTGAGCTTCAATTGTCCCATTTATAAGGTGAGAAAAGATGTTAGGAATGTTCTAGGTCTAGTTTTTGATGTATCTAGTTTTCTTTTTTTCTCCATTTCAGATTCCTGGGGCCCTCACACTCTCTTTCTTTACATGTTCTAACTAGGGAAAGCCTCACTTCTAGGGATTTGCTCATCTGTGTTAGTGGATATGCATTCTGAGATATACTCTCAATAGAATTTCAAAGACAACAACCCTAGGGAAAGAGTGTTTCGGATTCAGTCTACTTCAGGGCTAAGTGAGAATTCATTACTGACTGTTCCTTAAAACATACTAGTTAGTAAGCCATGAAAATTATGTGCTTGTAAATGTTATCTTAGCTAGAAGAGAAAGATCATAGACTCTCAAAGACAGTCTGAGGACAAAGACTGTGGCCAGAAATTGCAGGCTATCAAAATGAATTGAGTTCATTTTCCTAACTCTCCTGTTATCTCAGAGAAACTCATAATCCAGGAAGTCAATAAAGATCCTTCTCATCTTCTTCAATGTGCCGACTCCCACCTACAATTAGGTGGAGAGACAACAGATAACAAATGTCTAATGATTCCCACCTGGAGGAGGAACTCCTGGAAACAGGGTTACAAAGTGGTGAAAACCCCTCCCTGCAGTGTATATCAAAGCAACTAAGATAAAAGGGTCTAGCTGGTTAGAGATGTGATCCAGGGAGCCTGAAGGAGGGGACTGATCCTTGTTTCCTACTGACATCTGAACAATTACCCGAGTAGTATACTCAATGGCTATGACAGAGGAGAGACATTAGTGTGATATGCCCAGTGAATGACAAGTAGGAGTCAATGATCCAGGGGTCAACATCTTGATAAATCTTATACCAGAAATTAGGCAGGGAGGAGCCCACAATGAAGCGAAGATCTGGCAGTAGTCATACAGGATGGAGAGCAGACTGAAAAAAAAAACTGAGAAATCTGGAATAGAGTGATGGAAAAACAGAGACTGAACGAAGCCAAAATCCAAAGCCAGGTAATGGTTCACTTCACCAAGCAGGGAAGAGAGGCGTCGATGATTTGGTCTGACCTCAGTCATTTCTGAGACACCTCTGATTTTCAAAGTGACAACTATCTGAAAACAACACTGGGAGCAGCCTCAGAAATAGGAAGGAAACAGAGGCATAGCACAACACCAAATACACTAGCTCTATGAGAACAGAAAAGAGAAGAGTGGCCAATAATGGACTACAAAACTACACATATTCCTAGCAACAGTAAAGAGGGATCTTGAAAGCTAACAACTAGATATAAGGCTACATAATAACAGGCACACTCTTCCATGCCCTACATGTGGGCCTTAAAGCTCTGTAGAAATTAAAAAGAAATAAGGGCTGAAGGTACAGTTCAATCATACAGAACTTGACTAGTATTCTTGGGGCTTTGGATTCAGGCCTTAACACTGAAAAAAACATGAAGAGAAATGGACAGTGGCAAATAGTGGCATTTCATTTCCTATCTTATTAGTGACTTCCCGAAATGTTAAGGTTAAAACCCAACTGGCAGAGAAGGCTGCCTTTCCAAACCTTCTCTTACTCTTACCCACTTTTAAAATCCTGAGGTGAGGTCTAAAGGGTATGGGAACAACTGTGTACTCTTGAAAGCATCTAGAGTGGTGTGGGCACTCACCAATGTTAGGTAAGTGAGGATGAGGTAGGCATGGAGCTTTATAATACTGCCAAGTCAAACTATGTGTATTTTCTTAAGTGCAGTATGAATTCTTTAACCTTTCCATACATTTACATATTATCCCTGCATCAGCAACTTTACATGTTGCTGTAACAAAATATATGACAACCTGAGAAGGAAAGGCTTTATTTGGATTATAGGCCCAGTGGATATAAGCTATTAGGGCAGAAAGGATTGACAGCAGGAGCAGAGGGTAAGCTGGTCACATTGTCTACACAGGAAGCAGAGAGATAAATGCTCAGCTCAATTTCTCCTTTTTATTTAGTCTTGGAACTTGGCCCCTGACATGATGTCATGTTTAGGGAAGATCTTCACACAGCAGCTAATCTAGCCTAGATAATCCCTTATAGACATGGCCAGAGATTTGTTTACATAGTGATTTTAAATCCCATAAAGCTAATGACCAAAATTTATCATAAGCATTGTATATAGAATTCTCTTTCCTACTGCTTGGCTGAAGGGGCCAAATGTTACCTCTTTGATTTGTTCCTTTCTTCTGTGATCTGTTCTTCCTCAGCAAGCTCTTAAGGCTTATATTGAATAAATTATTTATGTATGTACACTTTCCAATCTTTCTCTACAAGTTTTAAATCCACTTCGAGAATCAAATAGAAAGTAGTAATTTTAATGCCCCAAATTTCATATATACTCACATAGTCAATATTTTTGAGCTCTCTGCACTCTTTCCCATGGATATCATCCATTAATTCTCAATGAGAACCCATTTTACTCTGTGAGTCCCACAAACATGGTGGCCACATCTTTAGCACCTTTTCATCCCTACTGTATAGTATAGAGCCTGAAAAAAATAAATGAAAAAATATACTGAATGTTGGATATTGTGAGACAACTTAAAAGAAGTGTAAATTGTGGTTGTTCTTATCGAGAGACTTCTAGTTTGGATGACCATTTCTTCCATCGATCGTATTTCAATGAACAGTCAACTACCACATTTAACAAGGTGACTCAAATACATTATTGGTACTCCTCTTTTCTTTGTACTTGTCTCTTTTCCCCACCCTCAATTTTGTCTTGAACTCAAGAATTAGTACAGGGTGATTGTAGTATGTCCACTGCTAATTATTTTCATCATCTCTAGTTATTGTGTCCAACTTAGACTTGAACCCAAACTACTTTTTGTAAAGTTTCCCAGACCTCCTTTTCAAATGTTCCATTTGACCATATTATTCTTGTTTGAATGGGATGCATTCTATTAGACATGAGTTTGTGGTTTTCCACCCTGAAGGAGGTTACTAACTTTCCAAAACTTCAATTTCTCATTAAACTGAAAAGTAGTAGTGACTCCTTAAGAATGTCAAGGGCATCATTTGAAATAATGTGAGTAAAGATTGAAACAGCAGCATGTCATCAGCACTTTAACAAGAAAATACAAACTCTGAAACGTCAGGATGATGAAAAATTTGTAATTTTCATAGTTACAACTAACAAACTAATATGTTGTCTTAGACACTGCATAATCACTTGACAGAGAATTTGAGGAAGTCCTGTTACATCTTCAAAGGTTTTGTGTAGCAAGTAGGATTTGAGGAGTGTTGCCCATAAGAATGAATATTCTGGGTGGGTAGCAAAAGGTTTCCAGTCAAACAGGAAGAGGGAACTTTCTCAAGTTCTGCTGTTGTGGAACCATATCCTGATCATTTAAGACAGAGCAAAAAGCTAATATTACCTGAAAACTGAGGATTAGTCTAGGAGGTACATCAAAATCCCCTGGTGGGAGGTTTTGGGGTTTTTGGGTTTGGTTTGGTTTGGTTTTGAGATAATGTCTTTCTATATGACCTAGTCTGGCCTCAATCTTAGGGTCCTTAGCCTCCTAAATCCTAGAATTTCAGCTATGCATGATCATGTTGAGCTGGAAGGATTCTTAATGCATAGATTCCTCATGGAGCCTCAACCCCAGGGATTTTGGTACATTAAATATATGAATTTCTAACAAGTACCCATTTGATGACAATATTCATCTTAGGACTAGACTTTAGAAACTACTGATACAGGCTTAGATATTATGTGCTAGCAGGTCTGGTGTGGGAATTGATATGCTGCAGTCCTATGGAGCTCCCAAATGATGTAGGAGCCACACTTTGAGTAGCTAGAAACTAAATTCCCAGATGGCTAATATACATATTAAAGCGTGAGGAGAAACACTGTCCTTGTAACTTCAAGTCTTCCTGCTTTGAGACTTCAGGTTCATTCAAAGTTAGAGTGTCATTTTCACGCATATATTTTGCCTGAATATTTTTCACTTCTGCCATTTTCCACTGAAATATTTAATTACTTATATGTAAAAGTCATATAGTAGACTTTCTTAGGTGATAGACAATTTCTTAAAGAGCCTAGTATATATGGGAGTATGTAGCAAGAAAGAAAGACTGGGAATTTATTGCTTGCATCTATACTGAGGCTATCTAATTTCCTAAGTGAAGTTATTAAAACCATGTCAGAGAAGAAAATGTAAATGAAATGCAGCTGAGACTCATTAATTTTTAAATGTCATATTTATTTATTTGCATATAAGCATGCACGTGCCACCCTGCACATATGGAGATCAGATGAAATCTATGGCAGTTGATTCTTTCTGCCACATGTGTTTCGAGCCTCAAACTCAGGTCATCAGATTTGGCAACAAATGCCTTTCTCCGCTGAGCCATCTCACTAGCCTATACCTAGACTCTTAATTGTGAAATTCAAAAAGGGGAAGTTTTTAAGTTCTCATCAATGTATATCTGTGACTCTAGTCTCTAAATTCCTGGACTGTCTCTCCTCAACACATAAACCAAGAGTTTTAAAACTTGAGTGCCATAGAGTCACAGGAGCACAGAGCACAGGAGCACAGGAGCACAGGAGCACAGGAGCACAGGAGCACAGGAACAATTATTTCTGACTCAGATTGTGCCAGGATGTGAAGCCATAAATTAGAATTTCTCACAAATAGTTTAAATTATTTGGTGTTGGTCAACATGTGAAGAGGATTGCATACATAGTCAGAACCTCTTAGCACAAAGTCTTTTTTTTTCTCTGCTAAGGCAGACCTTTTTGAAATGACTCTAATTAGTTTTAAACTTTTAAAAGTTGTGAGTGGCAGGCAGTGGTGGCACACGCCTTTAATCCCAGCACTTGGGAGGCAGAGGCAGGCAGATTTCTGAGTTCGAGGCCAGCCTGGTCTACAGAGTGAGTTCCAGGACAGCCAGGGCTATACAGAGAAACTCTGTCTCGGAAAACCAAAAAAAAAAAAAAAAGTTGTGAGTGACAACTGTGGTAAGAAGATTAAAAAAATCACCGAAACGTTAGCAGTGGACAAGAGGTCTAAGAGAATTCCTGGCTTCTTATATATCAAGAACTGTGGTAGCATTTTGCAATATTCATACAAGAGAATGAGCTGGAATAGGCAACTGTTCCAGGAATTCTGGCCTTTAAAATTTATGGCCTTTAAGATTGATTGAGCTTAACACCTGGAGTTGTGCTCCAAAGCAAACAGTGGCTGCTTCAGACTTTGCCGAGAACAGGAGTCATGGGCTTGGAACAGTTTTATTCTCAAGGGATAAGACAAGAGGAAATGCACCTGGGGCTAGTAAGGGGAACCCCCTGTCTGTAGGGATTCTTTCCTCCCTAGGTTGGGCCCTTTCACCTGTGTCTCTATAGTCCATTCCAGCCACACATAAAACACACACACTCTCTCAAGTGTGGAATTTTTTACTTGCTATGTGATTTAGGCTCTAGACATTTTATATTTTAATAAGTTTATTTAAAAAAAAACCCACCAGCTCTAAGCTGAGTGTGGTAGCTCAGACCTATAATATCAGCATTCAACAGTACAGAAGGATCAGAGAGGTTCAAGAACATCCCTGGCTACATAGCAAGTTTGAGCCCAAACTGGGCTACAAGAGATCCTGACTCAAAAAACTAAAAACAAACAAATGAACAGCTCCCCCCCCCAAAAAAAAAAACCCTTCAGCTCCAGGACTGAAGAGACATATAGCCTTCACTTTTGCTGGGAAGTAACAATGCAATGGTCACTGAGCTGAGATTCAGTAGGTATAGGTCCTGGCCAGGTAGTTTTACTCGGGAACTCCATGAACTTAAGCATCTTCAGATACTCATTTCCATCATTCGTGGAAACAAAGTTGAATAAGTTGGTTTAAAGATTCTAGTATGATGCTCTAGTTCAGTACCTTCCTATCAAGAGTTGAGTGGTATAATAATTTAAAGCATAGACCTTGGTGTCATGATACCTTTGTTCAAATCAAAGCTCTACTACTTACTTGATTCTGGGCTGTTAAACTCATAAAATGTCTGTTTATCATATTATGTTGGTTTGAATGAAAAATTTCCCCCATAGTCCTAGGCATTTGGCTACTTGGTGCCCAGTAGTTGGCACTGTTGAGGAGGCTTAGGAGGTATGACCTCACTGGTATAAATATCTCACTGGAGGTGGGCTTTCAGAGTTTACACTCATGCCATTTCTAGTCCCCCTTCTGTCTCTCTCTCTCTTCTGTCTGTCTTTCCTTCCTTCCCTCCCTCCCCCTTTTCTTCCCTCCTCCCTCCTCTGCTTTGTGCTTATGGTTCTACATATGAACTCTCAGCTTCCTGTTCCTGCCACCATACCTGCTGCTTGGTGTCATGCCTGTGCTGTACCACCATGGATTCCTACCGCTCTGGAGCAGTAATTCCAAAATAAGCTCTGTTTCTTCTGTAAGTTGCCATGGTCACTGTGTCTTACCACAGCAACAGAAAAGTAACTACTACACACATATAAACGTGATTAATAGTAATCATAACTATATACTTAGGAAACTAGTAGAAAAATTTGTGGAATATGGAAATGTAGGGTTAGTGGGGTCCCCCATCCACCCTGCCACAGGGTTAGTGACTGCACTTACATCACGCTGTCACCAGGTGGGTGTCGGGCCATAGGGCAGCCTTGGGACACCGCTCTAGGTCTGAGTTGCAGGACAGCCAGCTAGAGCTGGCTTTGGAGTCCCCTGGCCTGCCATACAGCTGGCGCCTGGTTCTCAGGCTCTCAGACACCCAGGTGCCACTGGGAGCCACAGAAGAACTGAGACCAAGTGGGGTCCCATGGGTTGGATCTAGCTGGGGTGGTGGGCGGGGGTTGGGGGGGAAGCAAAAAGAGCTTCTGCTGGTCCATCGGAGAGAGTCTTTGGCTTGATGGCACCAGCAGGCTTGAGCTTGGCTTGGTGGTGGCCATGACTGGGAGCACAGAGAGGCCTTCTACGGGAGATTAGAGGACAGCTCTGTAGGCAAAGGCCTTTTCCATAGCTCCCCATGGTGGATCCCAGTGAAAAGAGGCAGTCCATGGTTTTAAGTCATTTATTGTCATGGTGGAAAGTGGATGAGTAAAATCATACCCCACTTCTCAAGGTGGTCCTGAGGTTAAATACCTTTTGTAGGGAGGAATGTCTAGGAAAGGAAGCTCATTGACAAAGTCCTACAGGCCTTTAGGTATGTCATTAAAATGGAGATCTGTCTTGAGGCTATGTGACTATAGGTCACGTCCTCTATAAGTGGAGGGGCTCGGGGCATTGCCCTTATGTGACTGATGGCCACAAACCTTTCTATGGGGGTTGTGCAAGGCCTGGTGCCCAGGAACAGGCAAACTGCTTACCATTCATTCAGGGTCATCGGGGTTTCTAACCTTAGCTCAACTGGGAACCAGGATACCTTTCACAGCCCACCGCCCCACATGGAAAGCTCTCAATAAACTAATTAATACTACTACTATTCTTAGTCCTTTCCTGAATTGTTACTTATATGCTGTAATATGGCTGTAGATATGACAGTACTCAAGGGAGTCCCTAAGCAAAACTGCTTTCCCTTCCATCTCAAATTCTACTAAGGGAGAATTATTAGCTGAGCACAGTAGGACATGCCTAGAGCTCTAGTTTTATGGAGACTGATATAGGAACCTTACTTGAGACTAGGATTTTCAGACCACTCTGGGCAATATAGCAAAAACAAACAAACAAAAAAACCAAAAATCTTATATCACAGAAAAATATTGTAAATCTTCTTATTCTCTGCTAAAAATGAAACTAGATGCCCATCAACAGATGAAAATTTGGTATATATGAAAATTATACAGCTCTAACAAAAACATAACAAAATTTGCAGGAAAATAGATGAATTTTTCATAGGAAATATTAAACAAAGTCATAAAATCTAAGAGAAAGAAAAAAATCCGACTCCCTCCCACATGGAATCTTGACAATGTTTGTGTGTGCATGTGCGTGTGCATGTCTGTGTGTGTGTGTACAAAGAAATGCATACATTGATACAGCATACCATGTAGAAGAAATGAGAACAAGAAGGGCTAAATATTAGAGGTTAACACTGAAATCAAGTATTTTAATTTGCTTTGTATTTGTATTCCTGTGATAAAGCACTATGACCAAAAGCCACTTGGGAGAAAAAGGTTTATTCTAGCTTACAGTTTAAGTTAAGCATGAAGGAAACTCAGGACATGAATTCAGGAGAGGAACCTGGGGATAGGAGCTGAAGTAGAGACCATGGAGGAAGCTGCTGCTTTTAAAACTATAAACACACACACACACACACACACACACACACACACACACGTAGGGGTAGGAAGTGGGAAAGAGAAATAATATAATTACAGCCCCCCTCCCTTTTTGCCCTCTAAATCATGCCATGTACCCCACTGCTCTCTTTCATTTCTTATATACCCCAGCCAGAACCACCTGCCCAGCAGTGTCACTGCTCAGAGCGGGCTGGGCTCCCCAATATCAATCATTAATCAAGACAATATCCCAACAGACTTGCCTACAGGCCAATCTTATGGAAGCATTTTCTCAATTACGGACCTTAGATGAAATGCCCAATAGTGGGGAGAGTCCACCTCCAGTAGAAAGA
Source organism: Mastomys natalensis (assembly GCA_021653895.1). Classification (NCBI taxonomy): domain Eukaryota; kingdom Metazoa; phylum Chordata; class Mammalia; order Rodentia; family Muridae; genus Mastomys; species Mastomys natalensis. The sequence continues at coordinate 143,057 of JAJTUV010003092.1, read as the reverse complement.
CAGGAGGACATCAAGTGGAGGGATGGGGTTGCCATCCCACAGTCAAAAACTCTGACCCAGAATTGGGGTTGCAGCCCCATGAGGAGAGCAACAATACCAACCAACCAGAGCTCCCAGGGTCTAAACCACCAGCCTGGGAGCACATAGGGAGGGACCCATGGCTCCAGCTGTATATATAGGGGAGGATGACCTTGTTGGGCATAGGTAGAAGAAGAGATCCTTGGTCCCATGAAGGCTGGACCCCGAGTGTGGGGGAATTCGAGGGTGGAGAGGAGGGAGTTGGGGGGGGGCACATCCTTATGGAGGCAGGAGGAAGAAAGATGGGATAGGGGATTCCTGGGTGGGGCAGAAATGGGGAAAGGGGATTACATCTGAAATGTAAATAAAATATCCAATAAAAAATATTTGAGAGATTAAAAAAAAAGAACTGCAGGGACAAAAATGGAGAAGAAACTGGGAGAAAGGAGGTCCAGCAACAGGCCCAAATTTGGATCCAGCTCAGGAGGAGGCTCCAAGGTCTGACACTGTTACTGATGCTATAGTGTGCTTACAGACAGGAGCCTAGTGTCCTCTGAGAGGCTGAACAAGCAGCTGAAAGAGTCAGATGCAGATACTTACACCCAACCAATAGACTGAAGCCAGGGACCCCTGTAGTTGGATTAGGGAAAGGCTGGAAGAAGCTGAGGAGGAGGGCGACTCTATAGGAAGACCAGCAGTCTCAACTAACCTGGACCCCTGAGATCTCTCAGACACTGAGCCACCAACCAGGCAGAATATACCAGCTGATATGAGGCCCCAACACATACAGCAGGGGACTGTCTGGTCTGGCCTCCTGAGAGAAGATGCACCTAACTCTCATGAGACTTGAGGCCCCAGGGAGTGGGGAGGCTTGGTGGGGTGGGGACATCCTCTTGGAGATGGGGAAGGAGGAATGGGATGAGAAACTGTCAGAGGGCAGACTGGAAGGGGGATAATGACTGGACTGTAAAAACAGACTAAAGATAATTTAAAATAAAGAATCTTCTGCCCAGATATTTCAAAATTGTATCAAGTTGACAAAAAAACAAAAACAAAACAAAACAAAAACCAACCATAACAGCAGGTGATAGACATGAGTTATGAAAGAGGACATAAAGCTAATTGTTTTGCTAGTCCTGGATTTGTCATGGATTTGAGCAGGGTGTGGATAAATGAATAAAAATATATTCAACAGCAAAAGTGTAAAATCCAGTGTAAAGCTCCATAGCTTCAGAATGGCTCTTTTAACAGTATAAAAGTTTGTTGAGATGTATAGCCTTTGTTTCTGGTTAATTTAGTGTGTGTGTTTATTTCTAAGAATTTTTATACTAACATTTTAAAAACTATTCTTTCCATGTCACTACATTTTTTTTCTAATGGATCCCTGTTTTCTACAAATTATTTTAACCCCTTGGAGTGGTAAACAAAATTCTCCAGAATATAGCTTCCCCCAACCCCCTTTTTGAGACAGCATCCCAGGCTGACTTGTAACTCCTAATCATCCTTTCTTAGCTTCCCAAGTGCTGGCATAGCAGCTGTGTGGCCCTGGACCTGACTTATGATATAGCCTCTTTGTTCCTCCCTAGATTCACCTTTCAGGACTGAAGATAGAGTGGTCCTTGTGGACATAATGTTTCCTTGCCTCTGTGTCATACTTCAGTTGTTTCTTCTCTATAAGATGGTCTTTTGGGGGATTTCCAACTTTTAGTTTTGTCCAGGGCCCCCCTTTAAAGCACAGTTTGAGTCTTATGTCCTCCGCAAAGTTTTTCCTATTCCTTAAGCCAGATTTTCAAATATTTTTATCTGTATCCTTCAGTACCAATTAATATATGAAATATGATGAAATACAGGCTATTCAACCTATTTTTTACTTATTGCAGCATCCAATGTGTTCAGATCAAACACAAAGTCCAGAACAATTATGTTGGAGTTAGGGAAAACCGTTTACCTTGTCTAGTTTATCAAATCTAAAGATCGAAGTGCAGGACAATAATCAAAGGGTGGCCGCCTGGAGGAGGAAATTTTGTAACTGTGGTTGAAAAAAATGTAGGGATTCAGATTTTTGGCAGTAATAGGCTTATGTAGTGAGAAATTGGGCAACACTCTATTGCACTGATGGGGAAAATGGAGTTGGGGTAGGGCTAATTGATTTGACTTGACATTGCAGGTGCAGTTAAGTTTATATTAGAGAGCAGAGAATGTGAAGACAATCCTACTGTTGCAAAGAGAAGCAATGCTATTTTTGTCTATTTAATTTAATTTAATTTAATAGCCTTAGTAACAATAGGATTTACTAACAGAAAGACTCACAGTTACACAGATTTGGAAGACATTATCCATTGAATTAATGTTGGCTTTGTGTGTGCGTGTGTGTGTGTGTGTGTGTGTGTGTATGTGTGTGTGTGTGTGTACTTTTTAAAAATTTGAGTCTCTCCTACTGAAAGTTTTAATTGTTTATTCACAGATTAGAAAAATTTCCAATACTCAAATGAGTTATACTAGTAAAAAGAGGGTGCTTGGTATAAGATAATAAATTAGTTGCAAATCTTTTTTTTATTATTTTTTTTAATTTATTTAGTTATTTAAATCACATCATAATTTACTTATTTACACAGGGGTTATAAAAACAAAAAGGCAGGATGTGGGGAAGGGAGTGGCACCGGAGCATAGGTGTTCAGGGGAGTACAGATACCTTTCAGAACAGGGTATCAGCTGGGTATAGGTTCAGGGGACAGGTCACTATGACTCTGCCTATGATTCACTTGTCCTTATCTAAGTTGGTACTGTCCACCGAGGCTGCCTATTTATAAGACCTATGACTACTTGGGCTGGTAAATTTCCACAGAAGCCACCTGTTTACAATAGCTTATAGCCTGCTGTTTCAGTGTTTTTCCACAGAGACCCAAGACTTGGTGTTAGCATGCATGTATGTCAGGACTATTGCTGACTTTAGGCCTATGGCAGATTTTAGGCCTTTAGTGTATATGTAGGGCTGCTCCTGACCTCTCCTCCCTTCTCTAAGTATAGAAGGGCCTTGGTGATTCTATTCTTGTGAAGGCGGGGATAGAGGCCTGACCTCCAATAATTGAAGGGGACCTTGTAATGGCTCCGGTCCTCCTGTCGTTGTCCAGTGAGGCATGAGGGCCATACCCATTCCGATGTCTTTTTCCTGGAGAGGGGATACTTTTGACATCAACCCCTATGCAGTCAGACTTGTCCCTCAGGGAACCCAGATAGATATTTTAAATTTTTATTTATATTCCCTTGCAGTGCTTAGCCTCGCAGCCTAAGCTGCAAATCTTAAAGAAAGTGACAGTAGGTATCAAGTAGAACTAAGTACTTATTCATTCTCTATAGACTAACCAGCTGGGGCCTCTATCAATTACCATCTATTACAAGAAGAAGATTCTCTGATGAGAGTTGAGAGACACTCTAATCTATGGATATAAAAATAAGTCATTAGTAGTAGTTTTTGTTTGGTTGGTTTTGGGTTTTGGTTTTGGTTTTAGTTTTGGTTTTTGAGAAAGCGTTTCTCCATGTAACCCCAACTGTCCTGAAACCTCTCTGTAGGCCAAGCTGGTCTTCAACTCACAGAGATCTGCCTCCTGAGTGCTGAGATTAAAGGCATGTGCCACCAGCACCTAACTAAGGAGTAGTTTTAATACTATGTGCAATTAGTAGAATAATAGTTCTCCCCTGGGCCTATGACCTATCTAGCTACAGGTTCTTGGTCCTTTCTGTAGTGCCAAGTATGTGTTTCATCTCATGGGCTTGGGCTCTTGAGCCACTCAGGAAGTGGTTCCTTACTCCAACAGCATTCATGCTGCTCTCACACCAGTGAATCTATCTTGTTATGCCCGTCATTGTTGTAGCTTGCAGGTGAGTACCAGCTTGATACGCCTATAAATAGGCCCTGAGAGGCCATTCTATGCACTTGTGAAGGTGAAACTCAAGTCTCAGTAGACCCCAGGATATTGAAGATGCCAAGACTATGGGGTGCCTGCAGAGAAAGGCAGCAAGTATGGAGTTGGAGGGGTGAGGCTGCCAAGCCCCTTGGGGCACAGTTGGTTTACTTAACAAGTCCCAGATGTCAGACATGGAGTTGCAATGTAATGTTTGCCCAGCTGGTTTAGTATTTTGACTGTGTATGATCATTTCTTGCTATGTCACAGTTCTTCCATTTTGAAATAAGATTGTTTTACTCTGAGCCATTATGTGGTACATGTATGTATCTTGTATATTTAAAAATTATCTTTAAAACTTCTAAGGAATTTTCAAAATTCTATCTAATGAACTCATATTTGTTTCTCTTTTTTTTGGAATTTTTATTTATATTTCAGATGTTCTCCCCTTACCCATTTTTCCCCCTCCCTCCCAGGAACTTCCTATCCCATCCCCCTCCTCCTGCTTCTATGAGGGTGTACCCCCACCTAACATTCCACCTCATCTCCCACCCTCGAATTCCCCCCCTCACGACGTCCAGCCTTCATGGGACCAAGGATCTCTTCTCCCACCTATAACACCCTTGCATATATAGTTGGAACCATGGGTCCCCTCATATTTGATTCATAATGAGGAAAACATAAACCTCGTCTTCTCTAGTTGATAAATCTTTTGCTTCTATTTCAGGGAACCTCACATCTGATATGTATAATACGTTTCATGTCCCATCTACTTCTTTGATCTACTAGATATAATCTAGGACATGAAACATGCAATATATATTGTATCACACACAGAGCACATTTATATATAATTATTCAACACATTGTTTACTTATATAGTTTCCATCTCACCACATATCCACATATTAGTAAAAACAATTGGGAAAATTAAAAAAAAAATTGTAGGAACTCATAGTTAGGAGACTTTAGACTTTAAGATTTTGGAATTGTTAAAGACTACAGAGACTTTTGAAGTTGGACTAAATGAATTTTACAGTATAACATGGTCATGAACTTATAATGCAAAAAATGGGAAGTTAAGGCTTCAAAGTAGTGCTTTTGAGTGTCAAGTTGACAAGATATGTAAAGGCTGTTAACTGTCAACTTGGCAGAATCTAGAATCACCTGGAAAATGGGCAGGAAAAGTATGCATGGAAGCCTAGGTCCAGACTGTATATGTTCTTTAGTTGGTAGTTCAGTCTCTGAGAGCCCCAAGGGTCCTGGTTAGTTGATTCAGTTGGTCTTCCTGTGGAATTCCTATCTCCTTAGGGGCTACAATCTTTCCTCCTGTTCTTCCATAAGAGTCCCTAAGCTCCATCCAGAGTTTGGCTTTGGGTGTCTACATCTGTCTGAGTCAGATACTGGGTAGAGCCTCTTGGAGGACAGCCATGCTAGACTCCTGTCTGCAAGCATAACAGAGTATCATTAATAGTGTCAGGGATTGGTGCTTGGCCATGGGATGGGTCTCAAGTTGGGCTAGTTATTGGTTGACCATACCATCAGTCTCTGCTCCATTCCCCCTGCTTGCCTTTCTTGTAGAGATCCCGAGTGAGGTAACCCAGTCCCAAAAGGAAATGCATGGTATGTACTCACTTATAAGTGGATATTAGCCATAAAATACAGATACCATGCTACACTCCACAGACTCAAAGAAGCTAAACAAGAAGGAAGGTCCAAGTGAGGATGCTAGAATCTCACTGAGAAGGGGAAATAAAATAGTCATAAGAGGCAGATTAAAGGAGGGAACTGTTTCTAATTCTTAATGCCTTGGTTTCCCTGCTATGATAGACTGTAACCTAGAACTGTGAGTTAAACTCCCTTTCCCATAAGTTGCTTTTATTAGGATATTTAATCACAGCAACAGGAAAAAATACTAAAACAAATTTCTATATGCATTTGTCCTACCAAAGTATAACTAAGATGAGGTAAACAATTGAAACAGATTTACAGTATGAAAAAAGATTGAAACAGTAATTTTAAATTCCAAGACAAAAATAATTCCACCTATAGTGGGATTCACTATAGAATTTTACAATGCCTGCCTGTAAAGACAAATGAAAAACAATGATACTCAAAGCTTTCTATAAAGTATACAGGAAGTCAGTTACACTGATAGCAAAACAAGATAGACACAGCAAAAGGGAAAACAATAGACAAGTCTTCCTGATGAGGATAGATGCAATTATTTTATGGCAAACCGAATTCAAGAATGCATCAAAAGATCATCTATCATGTTCAAGTTGGCTTCTTTTTAGAAAAAAAAGAAATGGTCCAATAAGCATAACTCGAAAAATGTAATTTATCACATCAATGACCTCAAGGACAGAAGGTACATGGTCATCTAAATAAATGAAAAAAATTCCTTTGACAAAATCTAACATCCTTTCACAATAAAAATTTTAGAAGGACTATGGATGGAGGGACCTCATATCAACAAAATAGCGCTATATATTACAAACGTTTAGCCAACATCATAGTATATTGAGAAAATAGTCAAAGCATTCCCACAAAGAACAGGAACATGACAAGTGTCTCTACTTCAGATCAATATAGGTCTTGAAGCCTTAGAGCAATAATATAAGAGAAATAATAAAAGGGAATATAAATAGTCAATGAACTAAAAGTGTTCTTATTTACAGCTGATAGGGTTCTATACATAAGAGAACCTAAAGACTCAACCAGACCACAGAGTTAACAATGCATTCGGGAAAATACAAGGATATAAAACATACAAAATAACTAGCATTCCTATATACTTACATACATACTGATAACAAAATTAATGAGAGCTGGGTAAGGAAGGCTGGGATGTGGATAAGTTGGTAGATTGTCTAGTATGAAGGAAGTCCTGTGTTTGGTCCTCAGCTCCACATAAAACTGGGCATAATGGTGCAAGTCTGTAATCCGAGCCCTAAGCAGTAATGACATTAGGATGAGAAGTTCAAAATCATCCTCAGATACATTTGAGGCCAGCCTAGCCTATGTGAGACTCTATCCACCTCCCATCCCCCAAAATAAATGAAGAGAATATTTCCATTTATAATGACTTAAAAATAAACAAAATTCACTGAAATAAATCTAGCCAAAACCAAAACCTCTAAAATGAACATTTTAAAAACACTTAGAAAGAAATTGAAGAAGACAGCATCACATATTAGTAAAATCAATATTGTAAAAATGGACATCCTACCAAATGCAATCTACAGGTTCAATGCAATACCAATCAAAAGTCTAATGCCATTCTTCACAGAAATACAGAAGGCAATTGTAATATTCATATAACATAAAAGACAACATATAGCCAAAGAAACTCCAAGAAAAATAATACTGATTGTTAGAATTACTATTATGAAAACAACCATACTACCAAGAGCAATTTACATATTCAACACAATTGCAATCAAAATACAATATTTTTTTACAGAAATTTAAAAAAACATCCTAAGCTTCATAAGGAACCAGAAAAGACCTTCGATAGGCAAAGAAATTCTGAGCAAAAAGAATAATACTGGAGAGATTGCTATCCAGACTTCAGGACATTATAAAGATTTCACTGGCTTGAATGGGGATGGGCCCATATGTTTGAATGGCTGAGTCCCAGTTGGTAGACCATTTAGAAAGGGTTAGGAAGTGTGGCCTTATTGGAGGATGTGTGTCACTGGGGTGGACTTTGAGGTTTCAGAGGCCCATACTAGGTCCACCCCCTCCTTCTCCTCCTCCCCCTCCTTCACCTTTCCAAGAAGATGTGAGCCTGCTTCAGTACCATGCCTGCTAACATGCTTCCTGCCACAATGAACATGAACTAACCTAACCTTCTGAAACTATAAGCAAGCCCACAATTAAATGCTTTCTTTTTTATAAATTGTCTTGGTCATGGTGTCTTTTCATGGCAAAAGAACAGTAACTAAGGCATAAGTATAGTAATAAAAACAATATGGTACTGGCACAAAAATAGACATGTAGACTGGGGGAATAAAATGGAAGACCCAAGTACACGAACTCACAGCTACAGCCATATAATATTTGGTGAAGACACAAAAAAATAAATGAACTGGAGAAAAAGACAGCATCTTTAATAAATGGTGCTGAGAAAACTGGGAAAATAGTGCAGACAAAATGAAATTATCCTCTTATCCCTCACCCTGCACAAAAATTAGATCCAAGTGGATCAAAGACCTCAATTTGAAACGCAAAATACTAAAAATGATACAGAGAAACATATGCAATACCCTATAAGATACAGCATAGGAAAGGACTTCTCAACAAGACTCCATTTTCCAAGGAATTAAGAACAATAGTTGATAACTGTGACCTCAGAAAAATCTTCTGCACAGCTAAAAAAAAAACTATTAATTGAAAAAGAAACTAACAGAATGAGAGAATCTTTCTTTGCCTACTATACATTTGATAGTATATCAAGGATTAATATGCAAAATATAAAAACTAAAAAAAGAAAAAGAGACAATTAAAATGGGCTAGGGTTCTAAACAGAGTTCTCAATGAAGGAAATAAAACTGGCTAAGAAATACCCCAAAAGTGTTCAAATGCCAGTTAAAATGGCTTTGAGATTTCATCTTACCCCATTCAAAAATGGCAAAGATTAACAAAATGACTGACAATGACTGCTGATGAGGATATGTAGAAAGAGGACTACGTATCTGCTGTTGGTGGGAAGGAAAATTGGTATAGCCACTCAGTATGCAGAATCTTCAAAACCCTAAAAGTAAATCTATCCTATAACCAAGCTATACTACTCCTGGGTACATGCCCGAGGGACTTAGCATTGTACTTCACAGTACTTGATCAGCAGATTTCATAGCTGCCTTATTCACAATATCCAGGAAATGAAAACAATCTAAATATCTTCAAACAGATGAATGGATATAAAAATGGTATGCTACACATATGCAATAGAATATTACTCAGGTGTAAAAAATTAAATCATTAAACCTGCAGGTAAAGGGGTAAATCTAGAACAGATTGTTTTGAGTGAGTCTACTTAGACCCAGAAAGACAAATGCTGCTTATTCTCCCTCATTTGTAGTTCCTCATTCCAAATGAACAGGTTTGAGCATTCAATATACAGTAACCACAGCAACAAGAAAATATAAAAGGACCATCAGTGTAGGTGTGGTGAGAGGGAATAGCAGGATGCAGATGATATAAAGTGAGAAATAGAATAATGGAAAGGGGATCCAACTGGGGAGGAGAGAAGTAACTCAATACAGAGGACAAAAAAGGAAAAATAACACCAAGGTTGTTTGATAAAGCCTCAAGGAGACATTATTTTATATTTATTCCAAATTATACACAACACATATAAATACACACACACAGAGGAAGCTAAGCCACTTGGGCTGACTAAGATTCCCTCAAGAACCACATGAGACTTGAAAAAACTGTTGAAAGGTAGGTTGACAGGATCATAGGTGAGGAGGCCATGATTACCACCGCAAACAGGGAGTAACTGGGAACCCATGCACCCAGGGACCTCCTCCTGGGCAGTGGCACATATTTCTTCTGGTCTGCGCCAGTGCCCTGACCAGACCTTGGGCGCCAACTCTGAACACAATCCCACAACACCCAAAGGAAGCTGGACATGTAGGAGCTCTAAAATGTCAAGAATCAAAGCTCTGCACCCAGTCCCACAATACCCAGAGGAAGCTGGACTCCCAGGAGCTCTAACACACCAAAGAGAGAGAGAGAGAAAGAGAGAGAGGAGAGAGAGAGAGAGAGAGAGAGAGGAGAGAGAGAGAGACTCTCAGGAGTTCTAGCACACTCAGGAACATCAGATCATAGGATCAAAGGATCTCAGGAGCTTGATCACACCAGGAGTTCAGGATACCAGAGGCAACCTGACTCCCAGGAGCTATTATACCCAGGAACCCAGGATCTCAGGATCACAGGATCACAGAGACATCTGGACTCTGAGGAGTTCTGACACAACCAAGATAACAGGAGAGACAGGCACTAGTCAGAGACAGTGAGTGCACATACCACTAGACATAACTAGATGGTGAAAGGCAAGTGGAAGAACATAAGCAACAGAAACCAAGGTTACTTGGCATCCTCAGAACCTAGTTCTCCCACCATAGCAAGTCCTGGATATCCTATCACAGCGGGAAAGCAAGATTCTGATTTAAAATCACTTCTCATGATGGTGATAGAGGACATTAAGAAGGACATAAGTAACTCCCTTAAAGAAATACAGGAGAACACAGCAAAATATAACCAAACAGGTGACTGAATTGGAAAAAACCATCCAATATCTAAAAATGGAAGTAGAAATTATTTAAATCACCAAATTTGTTGGTGTAAAATCTCCTACCCGAATAGAGACCAATAAAGGAAAACACAACTCAATAATTAAGGCATAAATTGCACACCTAGATTGGGCAGATTTACCACTACACTACTCTAATCCCCAGCTATGAGATCCCTTATAACTTGCAGTTTATCCAGGCCACGTGCTTATCCTCCCAGCTCCAGCTCCTCTGTCATTGGCTTCCTACTCCTTCCTCTGTCGACTTCCTTCTGCTGTCGACTTCACTCTGCTTCTACCTCTGCCTCTCCTTTTATATCAAATTCCTCTCACTGTCTCCTCCCCTAAGCCTTTTTCTGTGTACAGATTCAATCATCCTCTGCAGCCCCTCCCAGGAAAGTGAAACTAGGATCAAAATACAAGGCTGGAGCTATCCACTGAGAACTAGGATCAAAATACAAGGCTGAGGCTATCCACAACATAGAAACAATGATGAATTCACAAAGGCAGACTACCCTGGAGATAGAAAACCTAGGAAAGAGATCAGAAGTCATAGATCAAGCATCACCAACAGAATACAAGAGATAGAAGAGAGAATCTCAAGGGCAGAACATGCCATAGAAAACATTCACACAACTGTCAAAGATAATGCATAATGCAAAAAGCTCCTAACCCAAAACACCCAGGAAATTTAGGACACAATGAGAAGATCAAACCTAAGGATAATAGGTATATAGAGAGCAAAGATTCCCAATTTAAAGGGCCAGTAAATATCTTCAAGAAAATTAAAGAAGTAAACTTGCCTAACCTAGAGAAAGAGATGCCCATGAACATACAAGAAGCATACAGAACTTCAAATAGACTAGGCTGTAAAAGAAATTCCTCCTATCACATAATAATCAAAACATCAAATGCACAAAACAAAGAAAAAATACTAAAAGTAGTAAGGGGAAAGGTCAGGTAACATATAAAGACAGACCTTTCAAAATTACACCAGACTTCTCACCAGAGACTATAAAAGCCAGAAGATCCTGGACAGATGTCATACAGACCCTAAGAGAACACAAATGCCAGCCCAGGCCACTATACCAGCAAAACTCCTAATTACCATAGATGGAGAAACCAAGATATTCCATGACTAAACTAAATTTACACAATATCTTTCCACAAATCCAGCCCTACGAGGATAATAGAGGAAAACTCCAATACAGGGAAGGAAATTATACTCTAGAAAAAGCAAGAAAGTAAACTTTTTTCCAGCAAACCAAAAAGTAGATAACCACAGAAACAAAACTCCACCTGTAATAACAAAAATAATAGGAAGCAACACTCATTTTTACTTAATAGTCTTAACATCAATGGACTCAATTCTCCAATAAAAAGACATAGAGTAACGGACTAGACACTCAGAGTTCAACATTTTCCTGCATAAAGGAAATGCATATCAATGACAAAGACAAAAACTACCTCAGAATAAAAGGCTGGAAAACAATTTTCCAAGCAAATGGTTCAAAGAAACAAGCTGAAGTAGCCATTCTAATATCAAATAAAACTGACTTTCAACCAAAAGTTATCAAGAAAGATAAGGAAGGACACTTGTTACTCATCAAAGGAAAAATCAACCAAGAAGAATCTCAATTCTGAACATAGAAGCTCCAAATGCAAGAATACCCACATTCATAAAAGAAACTTTACTAAAGTTCAAAGCACATATTGCACCTCTCACAATAATAGTGGGAGACTTCAATGCCCCACTCTCAGCAATGGACAGATCATGGAAACAGAAACTAAACAGAGACACAGTGAAACTAATAGAAGTTATGAACCAAATGGATTTAGCAGAAATCTATTGAACATTTCATCCAAAAACAAAAACCTTCTTCTCATCACCTCATGGTACCTTCTCCAAAATTGATCATATAATTGGTCACAAAACAGGCCTCAACATATGCAAAAAGATTGAAATAATCCCATGCATCATATCAGATCACCACGGTCTAAGGCTGGTTTTCAATAATGATAAAATCAATGGAAAGCCCACATACACGTGGAAACTGAACAATGCTCTACTCAATGATGACTTGGTCAAAGAAGAAATAAAGAAGGAAATTAAAGACTTTTTAGAATTTAATGAAAATGATGATACATTATACCAAAACTTGTGGGTCACAATGAAAGCAGTGCTAAGAAAAAACTCATATAGCTCTAAGTGCCTACAAAAAAGAAACTGGAGAAAGCATACACTAGCAGCTTGACAGAACACCTGAAAGCTCTAGAACAAAATGAAGCAAATACACTCAAGAGGAGTAGACAGCAGGAAATAATCAAATTCAGGGCTGAAATCAACTGAATAGAAACAAAAATAAGTATAGAAGGAATCAACAAAACCAGGATCTGGTTCTTTGAGAAAAATCAACAAGATAGATAAACCCTTAGCCAGACTAATCAGAGGGCAGAGAGACAGTATTCAAATCAATAAAATCAGATCTGAAAAGGGAGACATAAAAACAGAAACTGAGGAAATTCAAAAAATCATCAGATACTACTAGAAAAGCCTATACTCAACAAAACTGGAAAATCTGGATGAAATCGACAATTTTTTAGACAGATACCAGGTATCAAAGTTAAATCAGGATATGATAAACTATCTAAACAGTACCATAACCCCTAAAGAAATAGAAGCAGTCATTAAAAAGTCTCCCAATCAAAATAAGCCCAGGGCCAGATGGTTTTAGTGCAGAATTCTATCAGACCTTCAAGGAAGACCTAATACCAATTTTCTTTAAACTATTCCACAAAATACAACCAGAAGGAACACCACACAACTCCTTCTATGAAGCCACAATTATGCTCATACCTAAACCACACAAAGACTCAACAAAGAAAGAGAACTTCAGACCAATCTCCCTTATGAATATTGATGCAAAAATACTCAATAAAATTCTCACAAACCAAATCCAAGAACACATCAAAACAATCATCCATCATGATCAAGTAGGCTTTATCCCAGGAATGTAGGGATGGTTCAATATTCGAAATCCATCAATGTAATCCACTATATAAACAAACTCAAAGGAAAAAAACACGTGATCATCTCACTAGATGCTGAGAAAGCATTTGACAAAATTCAACACCCCTTCATGGTAAAAGTTTTGGAAAGAAAAAGAATTTAAGGCCCATACTTAAACATATTAAAAGCAATATACAGCAAACCAGTAGCCAACATCAAACTAAATGGAGTGAAACTTGAAGCAATTTCACTAAAATCAGAGACTAGACAAGGCTGCCCACTCTCTCCCTACCTAGTCAATATAGTACTGGAAGTTCCTAGCCAGAGCAATTAGACAATAAAATGAGGTCAAAGGGATACAAATTGGAAAGGAAGAAGTCAAAATATCACTATTTCCAGATGATATGATAGTATACTTAAGTGACCCCCAAACTGAGGAAACTCAAATGGTCGAAAAGCACCCCAAGAAATGTTCAACATCCTTGAACATTACACCTCACACTAGTCAGAATGGCTAAGATCAAAATCTCAGCTGACAGCAGATGCTGGCGAGGATGTGGAGAAAGAGGAACACTTTTTCGTTGCTGGTGGGATTGTAACCTGGTACAACCACTCTGGAAATCAGTCTGTTGGTTCCTTAGAAAATTGGACATATCTGAGGACCCTGCTATACCACTCACTCCTGGGCATATACCCAAAAGATGCTCCAATATATAACAAAGACACAGGCTCCATTATGTTCATCGCAGCCTTATCTATAATAGCCAGAAGCTGGAAAGAACCCAGATGCCCTTCAACAGAGGATTCGAAACAGAAAATGTGGTACATTTACACAATGGAGTACTACTCAGCTATTAAAAACTATGAATTCATGAAATTCTTAGGCAAATGGATGGAACTAAAAACTATCATCCTGAGTACGGTAGCCCAATCACAAAAGAATACACATGATATGCACTCACTGATAATTGGATATTAGCCCAAAATCTCTCAATACCCAAGATACAACTCACAAACAACATGAAGCTCAAGAAGAAGGAAGACCAAGGAGGTGGGGGGGAGGCTTCGGTCCTTCTTAGAAGGAGTAACAAAATACTCAAGGAAGAAAATATGGAGACAAAGGGTGGAACAGAGACTGAAGAAGAGGTCATCTGGAGACTGCCCCCCATTGGAGATCCAGTTCATGTGCAGTACACCAAATGCAGACACTGTTGTGGATGCAAGGAGGTGCATGCTGACAGGAGTCTGATATACCTTTTCCTCCTGAGAGACTCTGACAGAGTCTGACATATACAGAGGCAGATGCTGGCAGCCAACCATTGAACTGATTACCAGGTCCCCAATGGAGGAGTTAGAGAGAGAACTGAAGGAGCTGAAGGGTTGTTGTCTACATGAGGAGAGCAACAATACCAACCAACCAGAGCTCCCAGGATCCAAACAACCACCCTGGGAACACACAGGGAGAGCCCACAGTTCCAGCTGTATATGTATGGGAGGATGGCCTTGTTAGGCTTTAGGTGGGAGAGGAGACCCTTGGTTCTGTGAAGGTTATATGGCCCGATGTGAAGGAATTTGAGGGCAGGAAGAAGGAGTGGGTGGGGCCACACTCTCATAGAAGCAGGAGGAGGGGGAATGGGATAGGGAGTTTTGGGGGGTAAGGAATAACATCTGAAATGTAAATAAATAAAATATCCAATTAAAAAATGCTGAAAAATCAAGCTTTTAATTTTTATACTTATAGCCCATATATAGCTCATGGTTTACAATTACTTAAAGCTGTTCCTTTTTAGATACTGCTAATTCTCAAATTTTGCAATTAGTTATGCAAATACAATTCAATTTAAGAGAATGTACTGTTCCTTAACTTTATAGACCATTTAAGAGCTCATACTGGATTGCTTGGACCCCTTAGGCAATGCCACAGCAGATTTGTATACCAGCAGATTATAGGCCTTACACAGGAACAGTTAGCCAAACAATCTCATTCTTTACATCATCAAAACAGTAATAGCTTGAGACAACAATTTGGTATTTCTAGTGAATGTGCACGTCAAATTGTAAAAGACTTGTCCTGAATGGTCCTCAGTTTCTACCTGTACCACATAATGGTGTTAATCCTCAAGGACTCATACCTAATCAATTATATGGAATGGATATACTCATATTTCTGATTGGGGCAATTAAAATATGTACATGGGACTATAGACACCCTGTCAGACTTTCTAATTGCAACTGCTTTAACAGGAAAAACAACTAAAAATGTACTTAGTTACTGCCTACATTGTTTTTCTATGCTGGCTTTCCAAATTAGATTAAAACAGACAATGGAACTGGCTATTGCAGTTGAGCATTTGAGACTTTTTGTCAACAATAAATATTGCCAATATTACTGGGATTTTATAATCCACAAGGACAAGTTATTGTGGAACAGGTCCATGGAACTTTAAAACAATATCTTCATAAAATAAAAAGGGGGACGTATATCCCCATCCACCACAAATTTATTTAAATTGTGTTCTTTTTGTTTTAAATTTTTAAAAAATTGGATACCAAGGAACTTTTTGCTGAGTGTCTATGGCACCCTACAACTAGGCATACTTATGTCTAGGTGAAAAGGAAGGATCCATTTACTGGCATATAGCATGATCCTGATAAGGTATTTAATATGGGGAAGAGGGCAATATTTGTATTTTTTTTTCTGCAGATGCTGAAGGAGCATGGTAGCTGCCAGAGTGATTGGTGAGACATGCTGATGCTGGGACAAAGAGCGATGCTGACCTGGAGCTTGCTGATGTGCCCTGACAATGGTGAACTGGGAAGCTGTACTGGACATATGTTCCTGACCCACCTTTGCTTGCCTATATCCCAGATGGACAAGATGCCTTGCCTCAAGTTTTTAGACCTTGTGGGACAGAGAATCAAAAAGAGAAGTTATAATGACTCTTGTATTTTTCTTAAATGTGGCCAGTTATTTGGACTCAATCATGGACTGGTCTAGAAATCAATCCAATATTGGAAATAACAGTCTTCATTTGGAAGGCTGATCTGGACATTTTCTGAGACATATTTGGAAGTTAGCTACAGTTTTTTCTGTGATGTTATGTTAGAAAGAGATAAAGTTGGACATAATCTTGGATTTCAAACAGGTGTTAGGGAATATGTTAAAGCTCTTTTAATTGATCATGTTAAAATATTGTTGTTTCTTCTACAATATTTAATGTAAGTTCATTGATTGTACACTTTCTAATTGGTTTAGTGTGTTGAAAACCTGGCATGTCTGTTATGGGGGTCTATCAACCAGCTTTTTTTTTATTGCCCTGAGTATTACATAACCTTGGTATTCTGAAAAGAGCTTGCAAGTACTGGAAGAAGTGAGTTAGGCTTTAAGCAGAAGCAAGAGGTAGCGGGCTTGATTATTGCTGGTATAACACTTTAATTACATTAATTGCTAGCACCACCACTTGTGCAATTGTTTTCAAGAAGTTAAGACAGACTTTTGTTAATCATTTAGCAAAAAAAGAAATGTTACAATGTGTTGAGCATACAAGAGGATTTAGATAGGCATTTGGAACAATGGATTAATGCTCTTTATCCTATTCAAATTATTGGAAGGAGGTTCAGAGTTTAAGAGTAAGGAGCCATCCCAAGTGTCATGCCAAATACAAATGGAGTTGTGTTACTTATAAAATTTACAGTGATATTCATTATAATTAGGAAAAAGTATAAAGACAATTGCAGGTTATTTGGCATAATTCTAACAGCTCTCTGGAACTTTTAACTTTGCATAGTGAGATTATGAATTTAAAGAATGATGCTTTCCTGAGCTTTGATGCTGCAGATACTGCTGATAAAATTATCCATGGCCTGAGGTCAGTATTTCTATTTTGGTCAAGCTTCAAGAATGTCATATATAGCTTGATCATGCTAGCCCTTTTTGTCCTGAAAATACTTTTGTTCCTGCACATTGTGTTAAAGCTTGACTTTAACAACATAAACATGTTGGCAGCCAAAGTACATGGCTTGAATCTGAAAATGGACCCCCAAACAGAGTTATTATATTAACAAGCTGGCAAGCCAAGGACGGGTAAGATTCTGCACAGAGTCTTACCAACCTAAGACAGAAATGCATTGCTTTTGATAATGCATATTCCATGCTAAGTAAGGAAGGCACTCTTGTCAGAACGACCTAAGACACAGGCTCAGTCTTGTTATGAAATAAAAAAGGGGGAGAGGCTGAGAGCTTTGGGAGCTTCTTTGGCAGGAATCTGACATGGGCCAAGGACAAGGAAATGGGCTGCTTGGCAGAAGTATGACATTGGCCAAGGGCAAGGAAATGGGCTTCAGGCAGGAATCTGACATTAGGCTAGAACAAAGAAGTAATTTCAGGCAGGAATTTAAATCTTAGGCTAGAACAAAGAAGTCAGCTTAGGCATGAAAATGACTTTGGGCTAGGATAGGAAGTAGGCTCAGATATTTTGGTCATCCTGATAAGCCCTTAGAAATAGTGATCATGGGAGTGATCACAGGACTTTGTTCATTGCCTTGTTTAATCTTTGACTATTTGTGCTTATTGTCTTGCTTGTTCCTTGACTATTTGCATCTATTGTATTGCTAGTTCCTCAATCTAGAACTGACCTTAATACTTGCATGTAATTAAAATGGTATAAAAGCAGATTGGGAAAGAAAAGAAGAATGTATAATCAAAAAAAAAAAAAAAAAACCAAAGAAAAAAAAAAAAGAAAGGTTGGTCAAAGTAGTCCAAGTCACTTCTAAAACAATATAGGCTATCAATGTTGCCTTTGTTGCTATCAGAGGTTAAAGGTAGGTCACTATTGCTGAAAGCACCACACATTTTGAACACATGACTTGAATGACTGGTGATCTTACTTGAAAGCCTTTTTTCTACAGTCTAGCTTCCATGATTCCAGAAAATACTATGCAAGCTGCCAAGAGAAGAAAGCAATTAAATAGTCCTACCCAGCTGTAACACCTACGAACCACAACAATGACCGCCATGGAAAATATGCATTAAGGTGCAATAACTGCCACTCACATGTCAGTGGCAACCAACAGCTGTCTAATTGGACTCAAGGCCCACTCAACAGGAAGGAAATCATGCCTGGGACTAGAAACCTAGCCAACATCTCAGGGCTAGTGAGGTCATGGCTCTTAAAAGAGAATCTACTTTTCTAGACCAGCACAATTCTTACTGCATTTTAAAACTTATTCTATACCCACAGATAGGTGTAGCTACCTGTCTTTAATCAAAGAAGCCTCTCTTTACAGCAAATAAAAACCATCACAGAAAAACTACAACTGGACACAATGCAGAGATCAACAGAGAGGGAAGGAATCAATGAAACAATGCATAGAGCTCAGCCCCAAGGGATCCATCTACATCACAGTTTCTGCATCTATAATTCAGACATCTCGAAAGAAAGGATGGAAAGATCTTGAGAGCCAGAATACCATGAAGTCTGCTATTAAATGGTCTCTCCTAGAAATGGTTACCTAAAGAGACTGAAGAAAATAACAGTATCAATGAACATGTTAATGTGGAAAGCAGGAAGTTTGCAGGGTCCCATCCCTAGACAAAGTTACAGGCAGCTACTTCTCCCAGGGATGAGCCCCTTTGTTGGTGTGTTCAATGAAGTATGGTCAGCCTTGGAACTATATATGCATAAACAACAAAAACATATTCAGTAGATTATATGTATATAATATATATATGTACATACACACACATATATGTATATATATATATGTATATACATATATATGTATATATATACATATATGTGGAAAGAGAGAGAGAGAGAGAGAGAGAGAGAGAGAGAGAGAATCTATCAACATGAGAGTGATGAGGGCATGAGCGAGATTCAATGGAAAGAACTGAGAGTGGCCAGAGGAAAGAAAGGAAAATGGGGAAGTGATGTAATTACATTTCAATTAAAAGCACTAAAAAAGAACAATTTTGAAAGGATTCTCATACCTGATTTCAAGTTATTCTAAAGAGCTATAGTAACAAAATACTCCAATCAAATGGGACTAGGAAGCAAGAAGACATTACTATCCTAATATCTGACAAAGTAGACTACAAACTAAAAGTAATCATAAGAAATTTTAAAATTTTCATTCTAATCAAGGGAACAGTTAACTAAGAAAGCATTACTAACTTAAACATATATGCAGAATTAAGTATCGATAGCCAATTGACTTAACAGATACCTACAGAACATTCTAACCAAACACCAAACACAAAGCAAATCTTACCAAATTTAGAAAGCATGAAATAACTCTGTATATACTGTCTTATCACAACACAACAAAAGGTAAAGCCAACAACAAACAAATCTCTAGTAAGTGCATACGACTCATGGAGATTAAACAACTCATTATCAAATGTTGATTGGATCAAAAAAGAAATCAAGAAAGAAATAACTTTCCTGGAACTAAATGAAAATGAAACACAACACAACTAAATTTCAGGGACTTATTAAAAGCAGCCTTATTTCCCTAAATGGGAACTTTTTAATCTCTAAATGCCTATGATAAATCAGAAAGAGCACAAATAAATGACTTAATGATGTAACTCACAAATTTGGAAAAATGAATAAGCCAAACCCAAACCCACTAGATGGCAAGAACTAACAAAAGATCCAAAATTAATGAAACAGAAACAAAGAAAACAACAGAAAGAAGCAATGAATCTAAGAACTGGTTCTTTGAGAAGATAAATAAGGTTGACAGACCCTTGGCTCAACTAACAAAAAGTAGGAAAAAGAAGACCTAAGCTAACGAATCAGAAATGAACAAAGAAATATGACAACAGACACTGAAGAAATTCAGAATGTTATAAGGAATACTTTAAAAACTTGTAGTCCATTAAGTTGGAAAACTAAAGGAAATAGATAAATTTCCAGATTCTGCCAAACCACCTAAATTAAACCAAAAAGAGATCAATAACCTAAACAGACGCATAACAAAGGAATAAAAAGCCTTCCAACTAAAAAATGTCCACGCTCAGATGGATTCCCAGCAGAATTTTACTAGAATTTCATAGAAGATCTACAGCCAATCCTTAAACTGTTCAAAAAGAGAAAGAAAGAAAGAAAGAAGGAAGGAAAGAAAGAAAGAAAGAAAGAAAGAAAGAAAGGAAAGAAAGAAAGAAAGAAAGAAAGAAAAGAGAATTCCAAACTCCTATGAAGCCAGTATTGCACAATACCAGAAAAAGGTAAAAGACACAACAACAAAAAGCTGTAGCAAAATGGAGTACAGAGCTAAACAAAGAATTCTCAGTTAAGGAAACTCGAATGGCTGAGAAGCACCTAAAGAAATGTTCAAAATCCTTAGTCATCAGGGAAATGCAAATCAAAACAATCCTGAGATTCCACCTCACACCAGTCAGAATGGCTAAGATCAAAAACTCAGATGATAGCAGATGCTGATGAGAATGTGGAGAAAGAGGAACATTCCTGCATTGTTGGTGGGATTGCAAGCTGGTACAACCACTCTGGAAATCAGTCTGTTTGTTCCTCAGAAAATTGGACGTAGGGACCCAGCTAGACCACTCCTGGGCATATACCCAGAAGATGCTCCCAAATATAACAAGGACACAGGCTCCACTATGTTCATAGCAGCCTTATTTATAATAGCCAGAAGCTGGAAAGAACCCAGATGTCCTTCAACAGAGGAATGGATACAGAACTTGTGGTACATTTACACAATGGAGTATTACTCAGCTATTAAAAACAATGAATTCCTGAAATTCTTATGCAAATGGATGGAACTAGAAAATATCATCCTCAGTGAGGTAACCCAATTACAAAAGAACACACATGGTATACACTCACTGATAACTGGATATTAGCCCAAAATCTCTCAATACCCAAGATAACAACTCACAAACCACATGTATCTCATGAAGAAGGAAGACCAAAGCATGGTTGCTTCAGTCCTTCTTAGAAGGAGTAACAAAATACTCAAGGAAGCAAATACGGAGACAAGTGCAGGACAGAAACTGAAGGAGGGGCCGTCTGCAGACCATTCCACCTGGGTATCCATCTCATATACAGTCACCAAAGGCAGACACTGATATGGATGCTAGGAAGTACATGCTGACAGGCGCCTGATATAGTTGTCTCCTTAGAGGTCTGACAGAGCCTGAAATATACAGAGGCAGATGTTCACAGCTAACCATTGAACTGATCATGGATTTCCCAATGGAGGAGTTAGAGAGAAGACTGAAGGAGCTGAAAGGGTTTGTGGCCCCATGGGGAGAGCAACAATACCAACCAACCAGAGCTCCCAGAGCCTAAACCACCATCCTGGGAACACATAAGGGAGGGTCCCATGGCTCCAGCTGTATATGTAGGGGAGGATGGCCCTGTCCGGGCATAGGTGGGAAAGGAGATCCTTGGTCCAGTGAAGGCTGAACACCGAGTGTGGGAGAATTTGAGGGTGGGGAGGTGGGAGTGGGTGGGTGGGCGGGTTGCATATCCTAATAGAAGCAGGAGGAAGGGGGATGGGATAGGGAGTTCCTGGGTAGTGGGGGAAAATGGGTAAAGGAGGTCACATCTGAAATGTAAATAAAATATCCAATAAAAAAAAGGCTGTAGCAAACTGAATACAGACATACATCAAAAAGAATATCCACCATGACCATGTCAGCTATATCTGACAAATGCAGGGATGGTTTAATAGACGCAAGTCAATGATGTAATAGACTTTTAAAAATAAAGATAAAAAATACAATCATATCAATAGATGCGGAAAAAGCCTTTGATAAAATACAACATTCCTTCTATGATAAATTTCTTAGAGAGTAGGACTAGAAACAAAAATATTTGCACATATTAAAAGCTACATGAGAAAAATACAGCCAACATTATTCTAAATTGAGAAAAAACTGAAGCAATATCATACATAAGAAATCCCAAAAATTCTACCAGAAAAAGTCTAGAAATGATCAACAATTTCACCAACATGGCAGGATACAGAAGCAACTTGCAAAAATCAATACCTTTTCTACACACCAACAACAAACATATAGACAAAGATATCGTGGACACACTTCCAATCACAATAGCCTCAAAGAACATAAGATATCTAGGAATAAGCCTAACCAAAGAGGTGAAAGATTTCCATAATAAAAATTTTAAATTTCTGAAGAAAGAGATAAAAGACACTAGAAAACAGAAAGACACCCTATCCTCACAGATTGGTAGAATGTGAAAATGGCTTTCTACCAAAACTCATTTATAGATTCTATGCACTTCCAATCAAAATCTCCATCTTATTCTTCACAGAATAGGAAAAAGCTATCCTACAATTCATATAGAACCAGGAAAGACCGTGAATACCCAAAATAACACTGAAAAAAAGAGAAATGCTAGAAGGATATATTATAGAGCCATAGTAATAAAAACAATTTTGTAGTGGCAAAAAAGCAGGTATGTAGATCAGTGAAACAAAATTTAAGACACAAACAAGAGTATGTGTAACTATGGACGTCTAATATTCAACCAAAAATGCCAAAAATGTAACTGGGGACAAACAGTATCTTTAACAAATGGTGCTAGGAAAAAATAGTTGTCAACTTATAGAGGATGGAACCAAGTCCAATATCTATCATGTTGCATAAAAACTAACTCCAAATGGACCTGAGCCCTAAATGTGAAACCTGAAATAGTGAAACTGATAGAAGAAAAACAGTCACTACCCTATACAGTATAGGTATATGAAAGGACTTTCTGAACAAGATCTCATTTGTTCAGGAAATGAGGACAGCAATTGACATGTAGGACTCATAAAACTAAAAAGCTTCTGCACAGCTGAGGAAACAATTGAGTAAAGAGGTAGCCCACAGAGTGAGAATCTTTGCCAGCTGTGTATCTGGCTGAGGATTAATATCCAGAATATATGAAGAACTCAAAAAATCAAACTGAAAAAATGACCCATTCATAAATGGGCTAGGGCTCTGAACAAAGAGTTCTCAAAGAAGAAATAAAGACAGCTAAAATCGGTCTCAAAAATGTTTATCTTTCTAGCAATTAGGGAAATGCAAATCAAATAACTTTTGAAGATTTTATCTTACCATAGTTAGAATAGCAAAGATCAACAAAATTAACTAACCAATAAAAATGCTGGAGAGAATGTAAGAAAAAGGGAACCGTCTTTCACTATTGGGTGACTGTAAATTGGTCTGCTCACCATGGAAATCAGTGTGGCAAACTCTCAAAAAGCTAAAAAATAAATCATCTGACTCAGCTATACTACTTTTTGGCATTATGCCTAAAGAACTTGACATCCTACTCCACAGATACTCATTAAGTCATGTTCAGTGCTGCTCTATTCACAATAGCTAGAATATAAGAAACAATCCAAATGACCATCAGGCAATTAATGGATAACAGAATATAGTACACATACACTATGGACTACTACTATTCAGCTGTAATGACAAAGGAAATAATGAAATTTGCAGGTAAATAGATAGAATTAGAAATGATGATACTGAGTGAGGTAACCCTGACCCAGAAAGACAAACAGTGTGTGTTCTTTCTCATACTTATCTTTCCCTATGTCATCAGATGCGACATGGAGTAATTGCAGAAATAAGGAAGTTAAAAGAGGACCATGGATTGGAATAAGAGATTTGAAGGGGAAATGCAGAAAAACGGAGGAGGTCTTTAATTATGTAGATGGAAAAAGATAAATTTAGAAAAAGACTGGAGGTGAATAAGGTAACAGTAATGGTATCTTAAAAAGTTATAAGGGATCATATTGTTATCTAAAAATGATATATAATATAATGTAAATCTATGTATACATATTACTAATTTAAATTAATTCTCCCCATTTGGACTGACAATGCTTCTTCCAAGAGCCATCATCTAATCTTAGACTACCTAACAAAAACCCCAACACCAGGCAATTAGAAACTTGTGTTTGAGTTATTGATCAGGATTGTGCAAGAAATTCCCAAAACCTTATAGGCTGTTGCTGTTGTCCCTGATTTCCTCTCAGAAGTTAAAGTTAAGTCCCTATAGCTGAAGAAATCATGAACTTCAGACACAGGATCCAGAAGACCTAAGCTGATCTGACCTGAAAATGTTCTCCCTGAGGATTAGCTTTCATGGTACGTACCAAAGGCACCATGCCAGTTTTCAAGAAGGCAGCAACAAACAGCATTATCTCTATCTGTGAACCACAGCAATGACCAGAATAGCATGAAAACCCTAAAGGTCTAAGAGTGACATATGTATCTTGGTATTAACCAACAGTTCTCTAATTGGTCTTAAGGCCTGTTCAAAAGGGGGGAAATCATGCCTGTTATTGGAAACCTAGCCAACTACTCAGGGCTAGTGAAGTCATGGATCTTTGAGGAGAGCCTACAACCACACTTTACTAAACCAGTATAATCCCTAGTTACATTCTAAATATTTAACCTTACACCCAGAGGTGGGAGTAGTTCTTACCCTCATCTCTGCACAGATGGGTACTGTTACTAGAAACCACAACTAAGAAAAGTACAGAGAACATGATAGCCTGTGGTTTCCAATCTCAAACTGATACGTCTACAGCACAGTTGTTACACCCAAGGCTCAGGGATCATCAGTGAAGAGGAATAAAGATTGTAAAAGCCAAAGGAACAGGAAGTCTGGTGTGAGATTTTGTCTTCAAAAATACCAGAGAGGCTACACCCATGAAGTGCCATCAGCCTGGCTGCCTAAACAATATCTGAACATGTTATTAATGGGAATACTAATGTGGAAGGAGGAAAGCTCTTCAGCCTCAACTACTAGCAACTGGTGAATGGTGAAGCCATTCCCAGGAATAAATTATCTTTCCCAGGGAAGAACCCCTTGGCTAACCAATACCAAGTGGCCAGACCTGTATATACTTACAGGTAACATTATGTATGGGCTAATGTGAGGGAGGGGTTAGAAAGAGGAAAAGGATCAAGAAATAATGTAATAATCATAATTTAAAAAAAATTATTTTAAAAAACATAACATTAAATTTCTTATTAACCACTTTTAAGTATGTACACTGTACCTCTTTAAAACTGAAACTCTGTTCCTATTGAACAATTCTTGGGCTGGGAACATAGCTCAGTGAATAACGCTTGCTCAGTATTGAGGCCCTATGTTCAATGCCCAGTAGTACAAAACCAAAAATAAAAGCCTATTGTTGAACGGTTCCACTTTCCTCCTTGCTCTACCCCTTAATGACCAAAATTCTACTTCCTGTGTATGAGTTTCACTGCTTTAAAAAACTCATATAGATGGAACTTTATAGCATTGTCTCTTTTGTGACCTAGTTTTCTACACTAAGAATAATGTTTTCAAAGTGCATCCATGTTGCAGAACAACTGCTGTCAAATGATATGCCACTTCTACAGCTTATCTCATCTCAAATCCTTCCAATAGCTCTATGAAATCTGTTTTATTTTGTCATTTTATGGTTTAAGTAAATAAGCCTCAAATATGTTAAGTTTTCCAGAGGCCACTCAGCCAAATACAGCCTACAAAATTCAAAGATGTTTTTTTCCCAAATGCCTTGTTGTTTCCATTAGGACACTGTCACAGCTGTGTTGATTTGATCAATATCCATGGGGAGACAATCAAAACTACATGCATTGGCCTGCTTCCTTCGTGCCTGATTATTTGTTTTGTTTTAGTTTGGAGAAGATGTAGGCATGCATGTGTGGGTTTTTCTGAAATGCTGATAAGAAACAGAACAGGCTCTTAGAAAAATGTAAGCCTGGAATGTTCATAATAAATCTCTAACATTCCAAGTTTATATGGTCAGCACATTTGGACATATTTTGGTATAAATGTGAAAATACAACAGTGAACATTACAGCTACAGCAAAGAGGTTGTCAGAGACTAGGCATAATGACATAAATAAATACCATCCTAAATTTCAAAACCTTAAATTACACAATTAAGCATAGTCTTTGGTTCTAATTTCTCAGATCTTTTGCCTATTTAGGGGTTAAATTCCTCTGATGACTATGTTTTCTTGGCATATATCTCTCTCTCTCTCTCTCTCTCTCTCTCTTCTCTCTCTCTCTCTCTCTTCTTTCTCTCTCCCTCTCCCTGCCTCTCTCTCTCCCTCCCTGTCTCCCTCCATCCCTCAAGTCTGCCCATTTGCCTACATACCCAGCTTTCTTAGTGTTACTATTGCTGTGATGAAACACCATGATCAAAAGCAACTTGTGAAGAAAACAGTTTATTCAACTAACATATCTCAAGTCACCAGTCCATTGAGGGAAGTCAACGCAGAAACTCAAATTGGGTAGGAACCTGAAGGAAGGAGCTGATGCTGAGGCCATGGAGAAGTGCTGTTTACTGGCTTGCTCCCATGAATTGTTCAGCCTACTTTCTTATAGAACTCAGGACCACCAGTCCAGATGTGGCAACACCCACAATGGCCTGGGATCTCTCCCATCAATCACTAATTGAGAAAATATTCTGCAAGGGTACCTACAGCCTCATCTTATGGAGGCATTTTCTCAATTAAGGCTTCCTCCTCTCACACTATCCAAGTTTGTGTCTAGTTTGAATCAAATCAGCCAGCACACTAGACCAGAGAGAACCAGTAGAAGATAAATTTCAGAAGTAAAATAATTTTGAGAGAAAATGATGGCAGGTGTGTTGTTATGTATTGTGTGTCAATAAAACTCACTCTTAACAGTAATAAATGTTAGCCACACTAAACTTAGTCTGCCAATATAGATGAAGACTCATGTGTATTATAAGCATGAGTCTAGGAAATAAAATGTGTATTCCTTCTAAGTTATGATGCCGTAAATTTCTTCGGCCAAAAATTTTGGCTTACAATAATTTGCAAAATTATTCTTTCTCTGAATTTTTCTCATTTTCATGAGTTGAACTTTAAAGAGTAGCAATGTACTTCGGTATGTTCAATGATATCAACTATTGCTGTAAATCTGAGAGAAAACATAGTTTGGTGTCATTTTTTCTCATTTTCTTTTTTGTTGTTTTGTTTTTTTTTTTTCATTTTTTAATTGGATATTTTAATTTACATTTCAGATGTTATCCCCTTACCCCATTCCCCCACCCACCCACCCAGGAACCCCCTATCCCATTGCCCCTCCTCCTGCTTCTATGAGGATGTGCCCCTACCTACCCCAACTCCCACCTCCCCACCCTCAAATTTCCTCACACCTGGTGTCCAGCCTTCATGGGACCAAGGATCTCCTCTCCCACTTATGCCCAACAGGGCCATCCTCCCTTACATATACAACTGGAGCCATGGGTCCCTCCCTAAGTGCTCCCAGGCTGGTAGTTTAGACCCTGGGAGCTCTGGTTGGTTGGTATTGTTGCTCTCCTCATGGGGCCAAAATATTCAAGGGAGCAAATATGGAGACAAAGTGTGGGACAGAAACTGAAGGAGGGGCCATCTGCAGACCATTCCACCTGGGTATCCATCCCATATGCAGTCACCAAAGGTAAACGTTGATGTGGATGCTAGGAAGTACATGCTGACAGGCGCCTGATATAGCTGTCTCCTTAGAGGTCTGACAGAGCCTGACATGTACAGAGGTGGATGCTCACAGCTAACCATTGAACTGATCATGGGGTTCCCAGTGGAGGAGTTAGAGTGAAGACTGAAGGAGCTGAAAGGGTTTTCTCATTTTCATTGGCCGAATAGTATATATCACTGGAAATGAAATTAGAGTAGTATCTACCAGTGAACAGAGAGACAGTTTAATTCTTTGGGGTCCAATAGCAGCTTTCAATAAGTTTGCCAAGCAAATAACCCCTCTAATTATATAAAACACAATTTCCAGAGTTGGAGTAGAGATTAATTCTGAGGGGAAAAGGTTTTTAAATAGCAGGATTATAGCTTGTAATAATTTCTCTTTTGTATGCTTTTTTGAATTCACATCAAAGGAAATTGCTATTCCATTCCATTCAGGCCAATCTTGGACAAAAAATAATCACTTTTTCTTGTTAGCTTTAACAACTATGAAACACTATAATTGTGAAAAGAAAAAAATACTAAAAATAAAGTAAAAGCGACAGACAGAAAATGAAGAAAAATTTTAGCATTAGAAAATAATCATGTTTATAAAAAGCTGACATCTCAGTCGCTTTAGCTTCTCTGATTCATACTCTAATTAAGAAATAACTATCTTTTTTAAAATTCTTAGACTGAATGCTCCACTTTCTACTTTATTTTATAAAGGATTCCTGAACTTCAAAAAGAGTCATGAGAGGCAGCTACTTTTGAAGGAAACAATAGGTTAAAAAATTGATGGTCAGTTTTTCTGAGTGAATGGAAAAGTATCACATTTCTCTAGGAAAATTAAAGTTGAAGGGGTGATTGACACCTCTATCTTCTTCACTTGGAAGGACAGTATTCTTTTTACAGAACCAGAAAGGGATTGCAACATTTTTTTGTGATGGTCCAATGATACAATGGAAATAAAAGAAATATAAAAGTATGACTAGAAAATCCTCAAAGTAGTCCCTTTGCAGTCAGTCTATCCTTTATTAATACATATAACACTAAAGCTTGCTGCCTCATGTTGGCTCTGGCTTTATGATAAGATATTGTTATATTGAGCATATTTATGGTCATGCCAGATGTTAGTAACCCAGAGAAAGTCACCCATTACTTTATTATGAAGTAACTTTCAAGAGAATTATCAAATATGGAACATATATACTGTTAGGTAAAATGCATGTAGCATCTATGTGAAGCTACTTTATTGTCATTAAAATAATAGCTACAGTTTTCAATTGTTTTTCTCCCATGAAATTTTAAGTTTAATTGTAGCTAATAGAAATTACTCCAAACATGTTCTATAATTCATGGATATGCTAAAATGATGTCAGATCACTGTAGGCTTAGTTTTTTTAAAACCTACTTTTAATAAGGGTTCTCAAACACTTTGACCCTGCTTCTAGCCCACCATCCAAAGGTAAGGGAGAAAAGATGGTATGAACAAGGGGATGTGGTCCTGTTTAGAAGAAGTTCCTTGGGGTGATTTCAATCTCCATTTGTTAGGATACCAGCAGTTCAGTTTAGTAGTGTCAGAATACCAAACATAAATCAGCAGTGGTGGCATGATCCAACAGAAACGGCCAGGCCTCTACTAAAGCAGGCCTGGATGCCAGAAGTTCTCTGGAGTGCCTTTCTCAGTTAAGTGAAGATCAGCAAAGGTGAAGATGAAGACTCAGGACCAGCAAATCATTGCAAGGCTAGCTATGCAAGTGCACCCCATCACTGTCTGTTGAGTCCTTTGTATATTCTTTCCAAATATCACGTGTCCTCCCATGGGACTTGCCTTAGCAAAACAACACATAAGTCTGTATCACCTAACATATTCAGAAACTTCCACTTCAGACCACTATTTTACTGGGCTTAAAAGTTTTCCAAATGGAGAAGAATCTAGTCTTCCTGCACATAGGAGGACCTTCTTGTCTCACAAGTCATAAGGAAATAAAAGTAAAATATGAGGACCTTAGGTATAGTTCAAGATAGAACAATTGGCATATGATTTTCCTGTTTCATCCATTCGCATTATTTTTTAAAATATCCTGTGTTCTCATACAGCTCCATGTTTAACTACCCTTAACACAACCTTAGTTCTCAGAAGTACTGAGTATATCTGAATACAACCAAAGTTTGAACTTTAGAATAAGCTGTGGTGTGTCAGAGCAATAAAATTTTGGTGGTCCCTGACCAATAAAAGTTGCAATTTACTTCACTAAAAATTGTGTTATGGCCCTAAGAGTCAAAAGAGTATCCAGTGCTTGTGGAACAATTGATATAGAGGTAAAGATTTTAAATGGTGATAAAATCAGGTAAAAAAAAAATAATTAGAACTGATGTCCTGATGAGAAAGAGATAAAGATAATGTATAGTATACAAATGAATTTATGTGGAAACCTATACAAAGTTGTCAGCATTGTGGAGCAAACCTAAAATTCTCTATGACTAAAAGCCTCTAGTGAGTGACCTATAGACTAATGTTTAATACAGGTAAACCCATAATGGCAAGAAAGAGAATTGCCATTCTCCAAGATGTCTGATACTGATTTGCTTTATCATTTAAATATATTTTTGAAGTAGGGGAACTCTGATATGTAAAACAGGTAAAAAGGAGATCTGGTCTGGTTTGAAAACAAGCTAGAAGAATTAAGGCATTAGTGGTTATTTTGTATATGCTTGGCTCAGGGAGTGGCACTATTAGGAGGTGTGGCCTTGTTGGAGTAGGTGTGTCACTGTTGATGTGGTCTTTAGGACCCTCCTCCTAGCTGCCTGGATACTAGTCTTCTCCTGTTTGCCTTCAGAACATGATGTTGAACTCTCAGCATCTCCTGCCTAGGCACTGCCACGCCTTGGTGATAATAGACTCAACCTTTGACCCTGTAAGCCAGCTCCAATTAAATGTTGTTCTTATAAGAGTTGCCTTGGCCATGGTGTCTGTTCACAGCAGTAAAAGCCTAAGACAGCATTGGTAATTGCTCTGTTTCCTTCCCAGATATCTCTGTGAAACAGCAGAACTCAGCAAAGCACAGTTTACAGGCCTCTGTAGCAGTCTAACTTACTTTCTCTCTCCCCCTTTTTATTGGATATTTTCTTTATTTACATTTCAAATGTTATCCCCTTTCCCAGTCCCCCCTGAAAACCCCTACCCCATCCCCCCTCCCCTGCTTTGATGAAGGTATTCCCCCACCCACACACCCACCTCCCCGCCCTCGAATTACCCTACACTGGGGCATCGAGCCATCACAGGACCAAGGGCCTCTTCTCCCACTGATGCCTGACAAGGCCATCCTCTGCTACATATGCGGCTGGAGCCATGTGTCACTCCATGTGTACTCTTTGGTTGGTGGTTTAGTCCTTGGGAGCTCTGGGGTGTCTGGTTGGTTGATATTATTGTTCTTTCTATAGGGTTGCAAACCCCTTCAGCTCCTTCGGTCCTTACTCTAACTCTTCTATTGGGGACCCCATTGGGGACCCCTTGCTCAGTCCAATGGTTGGCTGCAAGCATCTGCCTCTGTATTTGTCAGGCTCTGACAGAGCCTCTCAGGAGACAGCCCAAAGTGTGGGTGCTTTGGTCCTTCTTAGAAAGGGGAACAAACTACTCATGGAAGCAAATACAGAGACAAAGTGTGGAGCAGAGACTGAAGGTAAGGCCATTCAAAGACTGCCCCACCTGGGAATCCATCCCATATACAGTCACCAAACTCAGAGACTATTGTGGATGCCAAGAAATACATGCTGACAGGAGCCTAACTTACTTTCATTGTATACAGAGAGAGAAAGCAAAGAACAGAAAGAAATACAACCAAGGTTGCAGAGGATTTGTCAAAGAATAAGACTGAGTTCGAGATTACTTAGGCATGCACCTTATTGTATAACTTAGTATTGAGTGATTATGAGTATGATAATAGTGTCACTTGCTTCTGTGTCTCAATTTGTGAGCTGCAGGTAACAAAGTGAGTTATTATACAGACAGTGCACAGACCAGTTTGATGAGTGTAAATATATCCCAAGAATTCTTGTAACACAATATTGTATCTTTTATGTACTTGAAAATCCATTTGATCATGTGATCTTTGAACTACACCTAGGATCAACCAAGTAATTAGAGATATACTCTTGTGAAGTTCATCATATGCTATCCTTTACCCTGTTTTGATGTTGTGGGAAGAACATGTATTTTGACATAAAGTACATCTAGTTTGGCATCTCAGAATCACTACTTTCTAACTTTGTGATCCTGCAAGTTGTTAAATCCCTTTAGGACTCAGATTTTACATTTTAAAAGTCCTAATAATTACTACTGCTAAGAGAAATAGTCATAGAACAGAACTTTTAATGGTCTACATGGCTATTCTAAAAGACTGAGATTAGTACATTTAAGCAATAAACACTACAGAGGGAGCAGAAAGACTTAGAGGAGCCCCAGATAATCTTACCAGGAGTAATGAGTTGAACTCAAGCAAAGGAAATATTAAACCACAGAATAGGAAAAATGGAAAGGAAATTGTATTAAATAGTAGAATGATTGTTCCCAAGGGAAACTATGGAAGTTCCTTGGTTGGAGTCATTTTATATTATATTGAAGTAAGGCAAAAACAGAGTCCTGGCAAACAGTCCTTCTGCAGCTGGGAGACCAAAGAGATGAGCTAATATTGGTTTTACATCTATCTTTTCTCTGAGTCAGGGGTGGAAATGTCTCCTAGATGCACAACTGCCTAGAATCTGAGCCAACTAGGGATGGTAACAGTTAAAAGAACCACACAGATATGAAGGAGAGAGAAAAAAGAAGGAACATGAGAGAGATTATAAGAGGGAACCAGGAAGGATGATAAGAAAAGGCAAAGAAAATGAAGAGGAGGCAAAATCAGAAGGGAGCAGAGGGAAGACGGAGAAGCAGTGATGGGTAACTTAGGGGGGCTTCTACCAAGGATACAAAGGTGTCGTCAGCACAGTGGTGCTAGTCTCCTTTTAAGTAATGATGCATGCTTCCATGACATAGGCCTGTGAACTGGGACTTGGCTTCAGAAAACAGTTGATTCCTAGCAGCTGATAAATAAACAAGCCTAAGCCCAGAAATGATCAGAGAGAGATATCTTTTTTTTTCTTCCCGGTGAAAGAAATGTCATTTTCCCCCCTGCTCCAAAAGGTAAACAATGCTTGTTTCCTAGAAACAGTTGGGAGTATGGGAAGAATATCATCTGTTCTTGCCAGCCCCAGAATTCATTCCAGGGATCCAAATCCCTTTCCCATCATTCTGGTTCTTTAGCCAACCCATTTGCAGAGACAAAGCTCCCCACCCATCCTACCTGTGCCAAAGAAAAAAAGACTTTTGTACTCCTTGAGAGCCTTCAGGCCTATGCTAAGATTCTGCACATGTAAGTGGGGCTATCTAATCACTGTTGTTCAAAATAATAATCCATTTCTAATGTTTTCTTTTAGAAAACATTAGAAACATTTGCACATGATACTATCTGTGTCACCTTGGCTTGTATATGGTCTGTCACCAATTTTCTCTTTTATTTACTCTTCAACTTTTCATGTAGCTCTTGCTTTCTCTCATAACTCAAATTACTCACAGTCTTCTACCATATCTGTCCAACTTCTCTTTACATTGTTCCAGGAGGAAAGTAGGTGACTTCAGGGGAGATCATCATCATCATCAATTGTGATGGGGGCACATATGCTATGGAGCTTTGTGGAGGAGGTCAGAGAAAATCTTTTGGAAATCAGTTCTCTCCTTTTATCTTTACATGGGTTCTAGAGATTGAGCACATGTTGTTAGAGTCAGTGACAAGCCCCTTTACCTACTGAGCCATCTTGTTTAAAGGTCAGGCTACATAATGATTCACTCTTCAATCTTTCTTTTCTAACCTTAGAAAAATTTCCCATTAAATACTATCAGAAATCAAATCGTAGTCATGCTACCAAGTGTAAGAAGATAATAATCCCCACTTTTGGTGGCACTTTGTAACTTTCTGAAAAACTTTACATTCAAAAACTTCAAACTCAAGAATATTGTGATATTGTGATTCAAATATTCATTTTACACTTTGAAGAAACAAGTAAGCACAACCAAGTTGAAAAAGATGTATTTTTGATTGCTCAGAATTGAAACAAGGGCAATGTGCACAATAGCCAATCACACGATCCCTGAGCTCTACTCAAACAATAACACAATCTCTCCATCTTTAACGTGGAAATTGCTCATTTGTTCAGTGGTCAGTGGGCAGAACCAGTCTTGTAAATAGTACTATATATGTGTCCCTACATGGAATTCCAGACATCATGAATAAAATTTCCTTTCCACTAACTTGATTGATCACTAATATGAAACTTTCAAGATTTGAAAAGGCCTTAAATATATTTATTTTATAGTCCTTGTCTTTTAGGCCAGATCCTACAAATGTAACACAGATCTTTAAAGCTGCTAAATATGGGAACTAGAGAGATGGCTTGGCTGTTAAGAGCACTGTCTGCTCTTCCAGAGGACCCAAGTTCAATTTCTCACACCCACATTACAGCTCACAACTGTCTGTAACTCCAGTTCCAGAGGATCTGGCATCCTTCCACAGACATGCAGGCAGAACACCAACGCATATAAAAATAAACAAATAGTTTTTAAAAGCCGCTAAATATGTCTTCTGGCCACAACACCTTCCCATATCTTACACATTATTGCCTGGCTTTCTGATGAGCCAAAACATGAAAGAATTTTGGGGTATATTAATAAAGAACCTAAATAAACCCAGAGAAGCATAGATCTATGGCAGAAAACCTCTGGGAGACCCATCATAGTTGTTGGCCGTTTGCTCTGTAGGCTAATACCAGTCCTAAGATTTGAATATTTCTTGGCAAAGTTCAGCTAGACCCTAGAGTCTGATGAGGACAGTCAAGCCTAGAACCTGCATAGTAAACACAGAGCTTTACCAGAAAATGAGCTCTTTGAACATACTTTGGTAGTCATGGATGACTCTCTGAATATTCATTTTTAGTAGGTGGGAGGATCCCAGACTACCTCATGTTAATGAGATAGATTAGAGAGACACTTCCTTTCCTAAGAATACTTACTTAGGTGTTCAGCACTGTTTTTGTTGTTTTTTTTTTTTTTTGGTGGGGGTGTTGAGACAGGGTTTCCCTGTGTAGTCCTGGCTGTCCTGGAACTCACTCTGTAGACCAGGCTGGCCTCGAACTCAGAAATCTGCCTGCCTCTGCCTCCCAAGTGCTGGGATTAAAGGCGTGCGACACCACTGCCTGGCTCAGCACTGTTGAATACCACTAAGAATGTTAATATCATGGTTGGTCTTTATTCTAAGCCCACTTTAATGTTTATTTTTCCTTAAAATCAGTTAAGCTGTTTTGGGTATGTGGTTTTAACTCTTTGATTGACAACTGTTAAGTCCTTCTCCTGTGCCCAGCTGCTTTAAACATTTCAAAGGTACACGAGAGAACTCAATCATGCTATGCCCACACTCCCAGGACTAGCTCAGGTCCGACAGCCTATAAATAGACACAACTGGAAAATATTATATTTAGTGAAGTAACCCACACCAGAAAGACAAGTGCTACATATTCTCTTGAATTTGTGGATCCTAGCTGTAAATCTTTAGCTATAAATATAGCTCTTGACCCTTATCAATAAACTTTCCTTTGAATCTACTACCACCATTTTTCTAAACCAGCATAATCCCTTACTACATTCTAAATATCCTTATACACACAGCTAAGTGTAGTTTAGCACCCCCATCAATAAAGCATATTTTCACAATAAATGGACACAATGTAGAGATCAAAAGATCATGGGGGGCCCAGGCTCAATCGATATAGCTGCATACCACTCCTACATCTATGGGTCAGGAAACATCTCTGAAGAGGGGGAGGGAAGACTGTAAGAACTAGACTACCAGAAAGTCAGCAGAAAAACACTTTTCCCTATGGCTATAAAAACAAGACACTAACAATGGCAATATCTACACATACTAATT
Source organism: Mastomys natalensis (assembly GCA_021653895.1). Lineage (NCBI taxonomy): Eukaryota > Metazoa > Chordata > Mammalia > Rodentia > Muridae > Mastomys > Mastomys natalensis. Next base: position 107,305 of record JAJTUV010003092.1, on the reverse strand, counting down.
AGGAAGCATGGAAATCTCATGGAGTCCCATCTCTAGACAAAGAACTATAGGCAATTAATGACAGCTAAAAGGGAAAGTATTGACCTCTCCCAGGGATGAGCCCCCTGGTTGGTAACCCAATACAAAGTGGTCAGCCCTAAAACAATATGCATACAGATAACAAAAAGAGAGTTAGAAGGTTGTATTTATATATTTTTGTATACATATATGTGCATAAGTAATAATAATAAAGAAAAAGAGGCTATCATTTTGAGAGTCACAGAGCACATAGAAGTAGTTGAGGAGAGAGGGATTTGGGAAGGTCAGTAGAGAGCAAAGAGAATGGGGAAGGTAATAGAATTATATTTTGATTAAAAATTTGTAAAACATAAAATTAAAGTATTTTGAAGCCATCTTTTTGCAGCAGATGGTGATTATTACTAATTTCCACAGTGGGGTCAAAATGAAGAAAATAAGAGACTTTGGGGTACTCAACCACAATTGATATATCTACAATGCAACTCCTATACCTGAGCCTCTGGAAAAATAATGGAGGAGAGGGGCAGAAAGATTCTAAGAGCCAGAGGACCAGAGACAGGATCTTATATATATAGATATGGAAACTACAAACATAAAAGCTCAACATGACGATTGCCTAAATAAGACCTGCACAATGGTGACATCATTTGATATGCCAACATGAGTGGAGAAATCTTACAAGGGCCCATCTCTAGATAAAGAACAACTTTGAGGTCTTTTCTACCTCTCCCCTGTGCTCCAATACTAAATTCTAATAAAGACGACTGGTAGACTTGATATGGCAAGACTAATAGATTAAAATATCAGGCTTCCAGTGGCAGGCATCTAGCATCAAGCACTATAAAGAACTAGAGAGTGACTTTTAAAGCCATAAGCCCCTAAGACTCCTGGATGTATCATCCCTGGGATCACTTAAGCAACGAGACAGCAACAGAATTAGTTCCAGAGAACAGAGCAACTGGATAAAAATAGTGGACAGCTGAGACTGTAGAAGGCAAAGGTAGTAAGAGATGAAAGCCTTTGCTGGAAACATTCCAGAGAGCCACCAGGGATTGAGAATAGAAGATTTGGGGGCTGTAGAGATGACTCTGAAGTTAAAAGGGTCAGTTCACAGCACCTACATGATAACTTACTGTCTTTAGGGTTTCCATCCCTGTGAAGAGACACCATGATCAAGGCAACTCCTTAAAGGACAACATTTATTTAGGACTAGCTTACAGGTTCAGTCCATTATCATCAAGTCGGGAAGCATGGCAGCACCCAGGCAGGCATGGTGATTGAGAAAGAGCTGAGAGTCTTGTTCAAAGGGAACCAAGAGAAGACTATCTTCCAGATAGTAGGAGTCTGAAAGCTCACCTCCAAAATGACACATTCCTCCAATAAGGCTATACCTAATCCAACAAGGCCACACCTTTAGAGTGCCATTCCCTGGACCAAAACATATTTAAACCACTATACTCACAATGGCTTGTAACTTTGGTATCAGGTGATCTGATGCCCATTTTTAGCCTGCATAGGCACACTGCATACATACGGTACACACGGCTTACAGGAACTATAGTGATATAAAATAAAAATTAATTTATTTTACAAAATGGAATAGAAAGTTTTAACACCCAAATGATGGTGCTACAAACACTAGCTGTTGGGTAATTGACTACCATAATTCAAAGACCAGTGCAATAATTCTATGATGCAAATGCTTAGGGTTTTCATTCTTCTTGGGAGAATTTTGGAGTTTAGAGCAATGTGGTGATTTGAATAAAAATGACTTCCATGGGCTTATATATTTAAATGCTTGGTCCCCAGTTCATAGAACCATTTGATGATTAGGAGAAGCTGTCACTAGGGGTGGGCATTGAGATTTCAAAACCTTTGTCATTCTCATTCCCCCCACCACCCACCTCTCTTTCCCTGACTCTAACTTGCAAGTCAAGATGTAATCTCTTACATGCTCCTTCCACCATGCCTCTGTTCCATTACCATGTACTATAACCCTCTGAAACTGTAAGCCCCAGTGTTTTATTACAGCAAAAGAAAGGTAGCTAAGACAGAAACTGATGCCAGAAAGTGGACTATTGCATTGACATACCTGAACCTGTCTGTCTGTCTGTCTGTCTATCTGTCTCTTTTTAGAATAATATGGAAGACTTTGGGCCTTTGTACTGGGAAAATGGTTGAGCACTGTAAGCAGAGCTTAATGGGACATCCTAGAAGGATCTTGGAAGACAGTAGTGCTGACAGCATTGTAGGACTATGGAATCAAGCTCAAGAGGTTTCAAAAAACAAAATTAGCAACTGGGCTAGAGACCATTCTTATGCTATTTTGGCAAAGAATGTGGCTGCTTTCTGCCCTTGACCTAAGAGTCTGCCTGAGGCTAAATTGAAATGTTTTATACTAATTTCTTTGGTAGAGGTGATTTCTGTTACATGGTTATTAGTAATCACTCTTATGCAGGGCTATAATGAAAAAGAACAAGCAGAACAAAAAATACAAAATTTGAAGCAAAAATGAGTACCAGGAAATTTACTGTTGGAGCCAAAGATTTTGCTGAGCTGATGAGCACTTTGATTCAATAAAGGAATAAAGGAAATAGGGTCCTCATGACAAGACCCTGTCCAGATAATCCTGAAATTTGAAAAAAGAAGGAAAGATCTGAGGAAAATTCTGCTCCTAAAAAGCAACAACAAAGAAAATCCTACGTAAATTTGATTCAAGCAGGGTACAGGCTTCACCTCAAGCAGGCAGCCAAACCCTGGCTGTGTGTTGTCTACATGGTTCTGGCTTTAGAGTCATGAAGAGTACTGGGGTAAAGACTATGGAATTTATTCCATGGTTGAGAACAGCTAAAACCAGGAAGTATGTGGCAGGGCAGACCCTACATGAGGGCCCTGAGACGGCAAGAAGCCCTAGGATACCATTGAGCAAAGCTGTAAAATTGAAGCCTGGATTGTGTTGGAGACCCCTAAGATGTTGGAAATGCCAGAGTCATGAGACACCTGCCAAGGAAAGCTGCATTCAGGGATGGAGCCAGTCCAAGAGCAAGAACACATGTTCAAAGCAGCTAAGCTGGGAGGGAAAAAGCCATCTAAGCCCTCTGACATCAGATATAGAGCTGCATAATTTTGAATTTACCTTGCTTAGTTTCAATTTTGCTTTGCCCCAGTATTTCCTCACTATGTTCCCTTTCTCTCTTTTGGAATAGCAATATATGTTCTGTGCCATTGAATATTGGAAATATGTAATTTGCTTTTTGATTTTACAAGGGGTTACAAATGAAAGATTGCCTTGAATCTCAGCAGAGACTTTGGACTTCTCAATTTCATTCAGACTGTGAAAGACTATGGGAGACTTTTCAAATTAGATTGACTGCATTTTGCATTATGATATTGCCATAAGCCATATCAGGGTGTGGAATGTGGCAGTTTGAATGAAAATGGCCCCCATAAGCTCATATATTTGACTGCTTTGACCCTAGTTGGTGGAATGAGGGGGAGGATGATCAGAGGATGTGGCCTTGCTGGAGGAGGTGTGTCACTGGGGGTGGGCTTTGAGGTTTCAAAGACTCACATCATTCTTAGTCTCTGCCTCACTCCCTCACTTCCTCCTTCTTTCCTCCCCTTGCTCCCTCCCTCTTTTCTACTCCCTTCATCTTAATTAGGTTTCTTACTGCTGTGAAAAGACATCATGACCAAAACAACCTTAGTAAAAAGTATAATAACTATAAGCCTTTAACTGGAGCTGCCTTATAGTTTCAGAGGCTTAGATCTTTATCGTCATGGTTGGGAAGCATGCTGGTACACAGGCAAATATAGTGATGGAGAAAGAAGTGAGAATTCTACATCTAGGTCAGCAGGGAGAAAAAAAATCACCTGGTTTGAGCATCTGAAACCTCAAAGCCCACCAGTGACACTTACCCCAACTTAGTCACACCAATCTAGCAAGACCTCACCTTTGAATAGTGCCACTCTCTATGAGCCTGTGGGGGCCATTTTCATTCAAACCACCACAAACACATCCTCTCCACAGCTAGCCTGCAGATCAAGATAGAAACTCTCCACTGTTTCTGCCACCATGCCTTTACCTTGCCATCATGAATCATAGGCTCCAAATTAAATGCTTTCTTTCTTAAGTTTCACTAGTCGTGGTGTTTTATCACAGCAATAGAAAAATGGCTAAGACAAACAATATGCCTTCAGTTCTTAGGGTCCATAATAAGCCTATGACTTTGATATCAAGACCTTACTCTAACCTGAGCACCTAGAGATATATGTCTATGAATATTAAAACTTGAGGCCATAAGCCTTTAATTCTCAGGACCTAAATACAAACTTATAGGCTTCCAAATTTAACCTGTTAGTACATGACTTTTGAAAATTCAAAGCTGACAGCTCTTGTGATTTTGTCTTACTAATTTGTGATTTCCATCCTGACAGAGCAAAGGAACCCCCAGGCAGATGTTTGTGACAGCATCGGTCTAAGAAGCAGTACACTCCGTGTCAGAACCTCATACCAGGGTTCTCAGAAGAACTGAACTGATAGATTGAATATTAAAATGGAATTTTATATATTAAAATGGAATTTATTAGACTTACTTGAAAAATATAGTCTGAGTAGATTCCCATGGCTGTCTTCATGCTAGAGAAGAGCTACTCAGTCCACAATCTTTGATACCTCCTCTTCCTTACTCTGGTGTTGAAAGTCTGAAGGATTTCTGGAGAGCACTGTTTTTCAGTCTACATCAGAATGCCAAAGAAACTGAGTTCTAATGTCAGGAAAGGATGGTGGCAACTGGGGTGGTGGCACTTATAATAAGATGCAAAGGCAAGTAGGCAAAAAGCAAAAAGCCTTTCCCTCAGACCACTACGGAGATATTAGTACCTTGGACACTGGCAGAAGGTGCTACCCTGATATGTAGGGTGGGTTGTACCACCTCAGTTAACCTCATTAAGAAAATAAGGACAAGTGAATCGTAGGCAGAGTCATATCGACCTGTCCCCTGAACCTTCACCCAGCTGATACCCTGTTCTGAAAGGCATCTGTACTACCCCTGAACACCTATGCTCCGGTGTCATTCCCTTCCCCACATCCTGCCTTTTTGTGTTTATAACCCGTGTGTGAATAAGTAAATTACGATGTGATGTTTAAATAATTAAATAAATTTTAAAAAATTAAAATTAAAAAGAAAGAAAAGAAAATCCCCTCCTAGTCATTCCTAGAGGCTAACCTAATCACAAGTTTGCAGACATTTGACTCATGGGTGACACCAGATCCTGTCAAGCTGACAAGATTAAACATGATTTTTAGTTTTTCTTCTTCTTTTGGGAGTTTTATGTTCTTTGCGGATAAAAAAGAGTTTGGAGTGGCATATGTAAATATTGACAGTAGATGAGATACTTCTGAGTAAAAATGGTAGGCTATAATTACCTGATTTAATTATCTCTTACAACTTTACTTTAAAAGCAAGTCATGACTGTCTTTTTCTTTGGTGTCTCTCCCTCCCCACTCTTAGTATCTGTGCTTAAAACTATTTTCTTAATAAACTCCAATGTAGCTTTAAAAAGTAAAAGTAAAGTCCTTCCGGTCTGAGCACTGTATTAATGTTCATTTTGATTAGAGACCTGTCTGTTCTTGACAGCTTCCCTGTCTTGGATTCTAAGAAGAAATTGAGCATCTTTGGAGTTACTCCAGTTGTGGTGAGACAGCCACTAGGCAAGACTTGCCTCTTTTCATCTACAGACAAATTACTGTTTCAGAAAAGGACACATTTGAGGAATAGTCAACTGATTATATCTGCCAAGACAGAGTAATCAGCCCTTAATAATTCTGCATCACTAGGTCTGTAAGATGATCCTGGGCCAGAAGGCTGAAGATCAGATGCTCCAACGTTTTGTAGTATAGGGACTGTCCAGGTGTTCAGCAGTCTCTATAAATTGGGAACTTTTAGAAGCTATGCTTTGTGCTTCCCATAATTTCAGTTAATTCAGTCATTCTGGATTTCTGATGGGGTTGAAGACTTATAGTCTCATAGACAATCCTGGCTATTTACATTGAGAGAAAAGACTTGAGAGGATGGTTTTCAGCTGACATTCATTCTAAAGCCAAGAAAAAAGCCAGGTTCAGAACTAAGTCTTTTAGTTAGGAGAGATGACAGAGGTTCTGGTTAGTCAACAAAATAATGGACTGGGTATTAGGTCTATCTTATATGTTACTGATACAAATTGATATAGTTATGCTCTAGTTGTATTTTGAGAGAAAAGTTTTATTTTAACAGGAAGGGTGATATGTAGGAGGAGCTAAGGTGGGAGGAGTAATGAGAGGAAGAGGAGGAGTAACGAGAGAGGAGAGAAGGAGAGGGGAGCTAGGAGACAAGGGGGAGGAGGGGAACATGGAGGTGGATGTTCACGTGTCTCTGCAGTCAAAGATAGTTGGTATATCTAGGTTGGTATTGGGTTACATTTTGATTGTATGGGCATCTTGTTATTGAGCATTACCAAACTTATAAAGCCTTTGATTAACATTTTTTAAAAAGTTACTAATAAAAAAAGTGAAAAAAAAAGTAAAAGTAAAACAAAGGAGTATTTTATGGAGATGTAAACCTACAAGAATGACAGAATATAAGCAATTTAGTTTTAACAAGAGTAAAGATGGCATAGCAACCAATTTAACATGTCTAAGAAAATATAATATACAAGGCTGTTGGACTATGTTGAACAAGTAAGTTTGTATGAGTTAAATCCCCAAAGCTCAGGACTAGTGGCAATGGTAAATCAAAGTTAAGTATATGGGCTGCAGAATGTGGTTTAGCAGTTAAAACTACTTACTGCTCTTATAAAGGAATTGTGGTTTTGTTCCCAGTACCACAGTGGCTCACATCTATCTGTACTTCGAATTCCAGAGGATCTAACATCCTCTTCTAGCATCCACAGACCCTAGACATGCGTATGGTGCATATACAGACACAGGCAAAACATTTATACATATATAAAATAAAGAATAATTTAAAAAGTATAAGGGGATTAGGTTAATAGATCAGGTTATATAACAGGTTTAAAACAAAATATATTTATTTATTATTCATGCTGGCCATCTAATGTAATCACGTAGGTGCCAAGACTTACGAGGGATCCATCTCGAAACATTTCTATGATGGCCGTTTCTGAGGTGGTGGTGGGGAATACAGCATCTGTGCCCAAAATGGCATGCTACATGCTCACATTTCGTAGCCCAAATAGACCATATGATGATGCTATCCTCTGACTAACATGGGAAAGGTAAATGGTAGATCCTCTTTTCCATTCCTCCTGGCATCTCCATGGCACTAGACAATTCTACTCTGCCATGGCAGAAACTGAGAATTTCTTTTCTTAAAATGGCAAAATAAAATGTGTCTTCAATGAAGAATAGTTGGTACAACTGAGGATTGAACTAATATATCAACTGAAATTCTCCAAAGCTTTTCTCCACCTGACTCCTAGAAATCTAGCAAATAAGTCTATCATCTTTGAGGCAATGGGAAAATGGAAATGTCTTTAGGAGTAGATATTTATTTATTTATTTTTGGTTTTTTGAGACAGGGTTTTTCTGTATAGCCCTGGCTGTCCTGGAACTCACTCTGTAGACCAGGCTGGCCTCAAACTCAGAAATCTACCTGCCTCTGCCTCCCAAGTACTGGGATTAAAGGCATGCACCACCACTGCCCAGCAGGAATAGACATTTAAAAATAAATAAATAAATAAATAAATAAATAAATAAATAAACAAACTAAGGAAGCCCTTCATTGAATGTGAAAAATATATTTCAGAAAATAAAGACCATTGTAACATGAACAGCAATTGGTTTGAACTAGTGGGTGCACTTCCTCTAGTAGCTAGCTGTACTTCTTTCTATCTGGGATGACAGTGGTACAATGGAAAGAGTATTACTCAAACATATGACCCCAATAAACACTTAACTAGTGACCTAGTGATCAGAACTAGTGATCAGACTACTCTAACATACAAATAAGTAACATATGTGTTAAATGCTTTGTTTGCTTTTTAGTTTAGCTATCTCAAATTCAACCTTCTGGTGTTCTTATGGTGTGAAGAACCTACTATTCATTGATCATTGGCTACATACATCCAAAGATAGCATTACTAAGTGTATTTTTAAAAAGTATCTTCTTCAAACCATACCTAACTATAAGTAAGACATCACTACCTACCTCCTGTGTCATTTACCAATAGGTAAAGAAACTCATTGATTTTCGGGGGGGGGGTGTTAAGTTTATTGACTATTTTGGAAATGGATGAGGAAAGGAAAATAGCAAATAGAAGCACTGACCAAAAAATTTGATATTCTTACAAAAATTTACAAAATTCTGGGGTGGTTTCTCTAACTGCCCAGATGGCATGATAACAGGATAACATTTTTGATGTTTCTTATGAATGGCACAGTATCAATCTAGATTGCCTGGCTGCAATGCTTGCTGAACGTATGTAATTTCCTTTTACTATTATCCCGGTACTGCTGCTATACAGCTTAGATCTGGTATATCCCTCAAAGGCCATGTTTTAAAGTTTGGTTCTTAGTTTGGCACTATTAAAATGTAGTGGTAACTTTTTAAAAATATGTGTCTTTATAGTGGATCAGAGGTTGGTAGTATCTATACACAACATAAGTATTTCATTTTAAAGGATATTATAATTAGCACATGCTACACATACACAGCAGATTATTCTACAAGGATTAAAAGGGTATGTTAAAATCAGTTTCAATTGCTAAAAGTAGCACTTCTCTCATTTTTATGGAATTATACATGATTTTTATCTTCTTATTTAGCTTTTTCTACATGCTTGCACATTTTCTATAATGAGCAGGTGTATATTTTGTAGCCAAGGAAAACATATTGAAAAATATATGAAAAAAGGAAACAAAGAGATCATGGGAGCTGTCTGACCTTCCTTTCCTATATAATCAAGAAAGCCTGGACAGAGAATTATTAGGAGTGGGTTCCAGGAAATCTCCCTTAGATGCAAATCCCAGACCCAGATGCAAGTTTTTTTTTCCAAGAGAAATAAATACACTTGTTCAAAGAGTAGGTGTTTTTCAAAGGCCAAAGGTGGGAGGAAAGAATTATTTTCCTTTAGTAGAGCAATACTGCCACCAAAAGAAAAATGATCAAAGAAACAGACATGACCATAGAAGTAAAAGAGAAGTTAAACAAAAAAGGGGGAAGAATAGAGAAGAGAGAAGAGGAAGGAAAATAGAAGAAAGAAAAAACATTATATAGACTCATTGATTTCTTGCCTTTGCAAAAGTCATTCATCATGGAACATAAGGAATCATCATTATTCACTAAGGAGAATGGTTATAGATGGCTTGGCATTGAGCTGTTTGGGAGCATGAAGTGAGTAGAGTTCCAAGGGTCTAAAACTTTTCACTAGAAGAAACAGACTGTATAGCAAGTGCACAGGGTGATTGGTTGTGCTAGGTAAGCAGACAAGGAACTTTTTTGGAACATTGGTGAACAGTATGTAGTTTTGAAACTGCTTGAAGAGATGAATGCTAGGATTCAGTAGAACAGTTCAGGAAATCCTTCATTTCAACCATAATGGTGTGTGTGTGGGGGTGTGGGTGTATGGGTGTCTATATTAATTTTGTTTCATTTTTAAAGCAAAGTTTGTAATCTTTGGTTTAGTAAGACAAGTCACTAGCACTGACAGTCAAATTTATTTTATTTTATCTTATTTTATGTTATTTTATTTTATATTATTTTATTGTTTGTTTGCTTGCTTGCTTGTTAGTTTTTGAGACAGGATTTTTCTGTGTATCCCTGAATTTCTTGGAACTCACTATGTAGACCAGGCTGCCCTAAGACTAATAGAGATCTGCCTACTTCTGCCTCCCAAGTCCTGGGATTAAAGGCATGTGCCACCACTGCCTGGGATAAAATTTAAATATACATTTATGGAATATTGACACTTATTAGAAACAAATTATATGTAATTATATCTTATGTGTACAATAGCAAAGTACTCAGCATATATATATATATATATATATATATATATATTATATCCATGTTTTAAATTTAAAAACTATCAGAATAAAATAATTTAAGGCTCTGGGTTCTCTTTTCACTCCAGAGGACTCTTGAGGGACCCCAAAAGCATCCTGCTTCCCCATGAAAACTTTTGGTGGCCCCAAGACTAATCAGCTTAGAAATCTGCTCTACCAATCCCATCCCAGTCAGATCCACCCACCATCACACTTGGGGCCGGCAGGGATACAGTCTACAGAGTAGGGCCTGCCTATGGCACAACCAGCAGAGTTGGGTACCCTGATCTTCATTGTTTGGCACAGTAACCTCCACCTTCCCTAGAAGTCCTGCTGCCATCAGGATCATCCAGCCAACACCAGGGAAAACCAGATGCCTAAAGGACAGCATAATAGCACAATCAACAAGACCCAGGACAATATGATGCAACTAGAGCCCAGCTATCCTGCTACAACAAATAGTGGATATCCTAATGAAACTAAAGCACAAGAAGAGGATCTTAAATCTAATCTTATAAAGATGATAGGGGCCTTCCTTTAAAGAGGACATGAACAAATCCCTTAAGGAAATACAGGAAAACACATTCAAATAAGTTCAGGCAATAAAAGGGGAAGCAAATATAGGGAAATACAATCAAACAGGTGAAGGATATGAATAAAACTGTCCAAGACCAAAAAAGGGAAATAGAAGCAATAAAGAAACAAACTGAGGCAATCCTGGAGATGAAAAATCTAGGAAAGAGAACAGGAACTACAGATATAAGCATCACCAAGAAAATACAGGAAATGGAAGAGAGAATCTCAGGTGTACAAGATAGGAGAGAAAAAAATTAATATATCAGTCAAAGAAAATGCAAACTCTAAAAAGTTCATAACACAAAACATCCAGGAAATTTGGAACACCATGAAAAGACCAAACCTAAGAATAATAAGAATAGAAAGAGAATATTAGATTCCCAAATCAAAGGCCCAGAAAACATCTTCAACAAGATCATAGAACTAAATTTCCCTAAGCTAAAGAAAGAGATGCCTATAAAGGTACAAGAAGCTTACAAAACAGCAAACAGATTAGACCAGAAAAGAAAATCCCCCTGCCACATAATAATCAAAACACTAAATATATGGAACAAAGAATTTTAAAAGCAGCAAGGGAAAAAGTCCAAGTTACATATAAAGGCATACCTGATCAGAATTATACATGATTTCTCATCTGAGACTCTAAAACCTAGAAGGGCCTGGGCAGAGGTATTGCCAACCCTAAGAGAGCACAGAGGTCACCCTACACTACTATACCCAGCAAAACTTTCAATCACCATAGATGAAGAAACCAAAATATTTCATGACAAAACCAAATTTAAACAATACCTTTCTATAAATCCAGACCTGCAAAGGAAAATAGGAGGAAACCTCCAACACAAGGAGGCTAACTATATTCAAGAAAACACAAGAAATAATTTCACATCATTAAACCCAATAGAAGAGAAACACACACCCACACCCACACACACTCAACAACCACCAACATCAAAATAACAGGAAGTGACAATCATTGGTCATTAATATCTCTCAACATCAATGAAATCAATTCCTCAGTTGTTTGGTTTTTTTTTTTTTTTTTTTTTTTTTTTTTTTTATTTTTATTTTAAAGCACAGGCTAACAGAACGGATGTGTAAACAGAATCCATGATTCTGCTTCATACAAGAAATGTATCTCCACAACAAAGATAGTATTATCTCAGTATAAAGGGCTGGAAAAAGGTTTCCCAAGCAAATGGACCCAAGAAACATGCTGGAGTAACCGTTCTAATATCTAATAAAATAGACTTTCAACCAAAAGAAATCAAAAGAGACAATGAAGGACACTTCATACCCATAAAAGGAAAAATCCACCAAGAAGACATCTCAGTTCTGAACATCCATGCCCCAAATCCAAGGGTACCCACATTTGTAAAGGAAACGTACTAAAGTTTAAACAGCACATCAATCCACATACATTAATAGTGGGAGACTTCAACACCACTCTCAGCAATGGACAGGTTGTTGAGACAGAAATGAAACAGAGAAAGAACAAAACTAACAGGGGTTATGATTCAAATGGACCTAACAAATATCTATAGAATATTTTACTCAGAAACAAAAGAGTATACACTCTTCTCGCACCTCATGGAATATTCTTCAAAACTGACCATATAATTGGTCACAGCACAAGCCTCTACTGGCCAAACTTGGAATCCATCTCAAGGGGAGGCTCCAAGGCCTGACACTATTAGAGATGCTATGGTGTGCTTACAGACAGGAGCCTAGCATGGCTGTCCAGTGAGAGACCCAACAAACAGCTGACTGACACTGACACAGATACTTACACCCAACCATTGGACTTAAATCAGGGACCTCTCTGGTTGAATTAGGGAAAGGCTGTAAGAAGCTGAGGAGGAGGGTGACTCCATAGGAAGACCAGCAGTCTCAACTAAAGCAATGATTAGACTGTAAAACAAAAAAATAAAGAAAATGCATAACAAAACAAAACCAAGAAGATTGAAACAGCCCCGTTCATCTTATTAGATCATCATGGATTAAAGCTGGACAATAGAAACAACAGAAAGCCCACATACTCATGGAAACTGAACAACTCTCTACTTAATGATCACCAGGTCAGGGAAGAATTAAAGAATGAAATTAAAGACTCTAGAATTCAATGAAAGTGAGAGTACAACATACCCAAACTTGTAGGACATTATGAGAGCAGTGCTGAGGAAAGTTGATAGCACTAAAGTGCCTTCATAAAGAAATTAGAAAGTTCTCATACTAACAAATTAAATATACATACATATGAAGGCTCTAGAAATAAAAGAAGCAAACACATGTAAGAGGAATAGACATCAGGAAATAAACCCAGGGCTGAAATCAATTAATTAGAAACAATGAGAATAATACAAAAAATCAATGAAACTAAGAGCTGGTTCTTTGAGAAAACCAACAAGATAGATAAACCTTTAGCTATCATAACTAAAAGGCAGAGAGACAGTACCCAAATGAACAAAATCAGAATTGAAAAAGGGAAACATAAAAGAGGACACTGAGGAAATTCAAATAATCATTAGGTCTTATTTCAAAAGCCTGTACTCCAGAAAATTGGAAAATCTAAATGAAACGGATGGTTTTCTAGAAAGATACCAATTACCAAAGCTAAATCAAGATCATGTAAACTATCTTAATAGTCCTATAACCACTAAGGAAATAGGAGTAGTCATTAAAAGTCTCCCAACAACAACAACAACAACAAAATGCCCTAGGCCAGATGGTTTTAGTGCAGAATTCTACCACTTTCAAAGAACTAATACCAATATCCATCAAACTACTTCACAAAATAGAAACAGAAGGAACACTGCTAAACTCATTCTATGAGTCCACAGTCACCCTAATTCCTAAACCACACAAAGACTCAAGAAAGAAAGAAAATTTCAGATAAATTTCCCTTATGAACATTGATGCAAAAATACTCAATACTTGTAAACCAAATCCAAGAACACATCAAAGACATCATTCATTATGATCAAGTAGGCTTCAATTTAGGGATGCAGAGGTGGTTCAATATATGAAAATCCATCAATGTAATCCACTATATATAGAGACTAAAAGAAAAAAACACATGAGCATCTCACTAGATGCTGAAAAAGCATTTTACACAATACAACACCCCTTCAGGTTAAAAGTCTTGGAGAAAGCAGTGATACAATGGGCATACCTAAACACAATAAAGACAACATACAGCAAGCCAATAGCCAGCATCATATTAAATGGTGAGAAACTTAAAGCATTTTCACTAAAATCAGGGACAAGGCTGTGCACTCTCCCCCTATGCCTTCAGTACAGTACTTGATGTTTTAGTTAGAGCAGCAGTAAGATAACTAAAGGAGATTAAGGGGATACAAATTGGAAAGGAAGAAGTCAAAGTATTACGGTTTGCAGATAATATGATAGTATACATAAGTGACCCCGAAAATTCTACCAGAGAACTCCTAGAGCTGAAAAACAACTTCAGCAAAGTGGTTGAATACAACATTAACTCAAAGCAATCATTGGTTCTTCCTTACACAAGAGATACATGGGCTGAGAAAGAAGTTAGGGAGACATTACCCTTCACAATAGCCACAAATAATATATAATACCTTGGTATAATTCTAACTAAGCAAATTAAAAGACCTGTATGACAAGAACTTCAAGTCTCTGAAGAAAGAAATTGAGGAAGAAATCAGATGATAGAAAGATCTCCCATGCTCATTAATCATCAGGATTCACATAGTGAAAATGACCATCTTACCGAAAGCAATCTACAGATTCAATTAACTCCCCATAAAAATTCCAACACGGGGCTGGAGAGATGGCTCAGTGGTTAAGAGCACTGACTATTCTTCTAGTGGTCTTGAATTCAATTCCAGCAACCACATGGTGGCTCATAACCATCTGTAATGGGATTTGATGCCCTCTTCTGGTGTGTCTGAAGGGAGTAACAGTGTACTCACAGATATTTGTTAAAAATCCAACACAATTCTTTATAGATCTTGAAAGAACAACTTTCAACTTCATATGAAAAATCAAAAAATCAAGGATAGCTCAAACAATAAAAGAATATCTGGAGGTATCACCATCCCTGGCATCAAGCCATACTACAGAGCAATAGTAATAAAAACTGCATGGTATTGATATAGAAACAGACAGGTGGATCAATGAAATCAAAGCAAAGACCCAGAAAGAAATTCACAGACCTACAGACACTTGATTTTTGACAAAGAAGCCAAAACCATACAATAGAAAAGGAGAGCATCTTCAACAAATTGCTGGTCTAACTGTATGTCTGCATGTAGAAGAATGCAAATGGATCTTTATTTATCACCCTGCACAAAACTCAAGTCCAAATAGTTGAAATATCTCAAAGTAAAACCAGATACACTAAATCTAATAGAACAGAAAGTGGGGAATAGTCTTGAATTCATCGGTACAGGAGACAACATCCTGAACAGAACACCCATGGCTCAGGTACTAAAGTCAAGAATTAATAAATGAAACCTTATAAAACTGAAAAACTCTTTAAGTCAAAGGACACTGTCGATAGAACAAGATGGCAGCCTAGAGATTGGGAAAAGATCTTCACTAATTCTACACCTGAAAGAAGGTTAATATCAAAACTATATAAGAAACTCAAGAAGTTAGACACCAACAATCCAAGTAACCCAATTAAAAAATGGGGTACAGAGCTAAACAGAGAATTCTCAACAGAGGAATCTCTAATGGCCAAGAAGCACCTAAATAATGTTCACTGTCCTTAGTTATCAGGGAAATGCAAATCAAAATGACTCTGAGATTCTATCTTACACCCATCAGATGGCTAAGATCAAAAATTCAAAGAACAGAACATGCTGGTGAGGTTGTGGAACACTCCTCCATTGCTGGTGAGAGTGCAAACTTGTACCACTCTGGAAAACAATTTGGTGGTTTCTCAGAAGATTGGAAATAGTTCTGTCTCAAGACTCAGCTACACCACTTGTGGACATTTTCCCAAAAGATGCTCTACCATCCCACAAGGACACTTGCTCAACTATGTTCATAGAAGCCTTATTCATAATAGCCAGAAACTGGAAACAACCTAGATGTCCCTCAATTGAAGAATGAATAAAGAAAATGTGGTTCATTTATACAATGGAATAGTACTTAGCTATATACATTAAGGACATCATGAATTTCACAGGCAAATGGGTGGAACTAGAAAATATTATCCTGAGTGAGGTAACCCAGACCCAAAAGGACATGCATGGTATGTACTCACTCATAAGTGGTTATTAGTGGGATAACCATGCTGTAGTCAACAGACCCAAAGAAGCCAAGTAACAAGGAAGGCCCAAGGGAGGATAGTTGAATCATTCTCAGAAGGAGAAACAAAGTAAACATCAGAGATTGATGAAAGGATGGAATTGGGTAAAAGAGGGGACAAGGAAGGGAGCAGGGCAGTGGGGATCATATGTAGGGAGAACGAAGGGAGATAAGCAGTGTGGGGGCAGTGGGAGAGGCAAACTCTAGTATGTGCCAAAGGCTTGGGATGGGGGAAGCACCAGAGAATCTGTTGGGATGAGTCTAGCTGAAACTCCTAGCAGTGAGGGATATGGATCCTGAAGTGGACAGTCCCTGTAGCCAGGCAGAATTCCGTGGAGGATTCTTTCCCACTGAGGCTAGACAAGACAGTCAATTTAGGGGTTCAGGATCCACAGGCAGGTAGACAACAGGCTCATGGACAACCCCAGTGGAGGGATAAGGATAGCAACCCACCCACAAAATGTTCAACCCAAAATGTGTCCTACCTACAAGATGTACAGGGATAAAGATGGAGCAGACACTGAAGGAATAGCCAACCAATATCTAGCCCAACTTGAGACCCATACCATGGGCAAGAACCAATCCCTGACACTATTAATAATATTCTATTATGCTTGCAGACAGGGACTGAGAATAATTGTCCTCTGAGAGGCTCCACCCATCAGCCAATGAAAAGAGATGCAAAGGCTCACACCCAAACACTAGATAGACCTCAGGGAGTCTTATGGAAGAGTTGAGAGAAGGGTTAAAGAATCTGAAGAGGACAGGGATACCACAGGAAGACCAACAGAGTCAACTAACCTGGACCCTTGGGGGCTCCCAGAGAGTGAATCACCAACCAAAGAATATACACGGGCTGGACATAGGCCCCCTGCACATATGGCTGGATGTAGGCCCCCTGCACATATGGCTGGACGTAGACCCCTTGCATATATGGCTGGATGTAGACCCCCTGCACATATGGCTGGATGTAGACCCCCTGCACATATGGCTGGACATAGGCCCCTGCACATATGTAGAAGATGAGCACCTTGATCTTCGTGTAGGTCTCCCAACAACTGGAGCAGGGGCTATCCCTGAGCCTGCTGCCTGCCTGCCTGTGAATCTTGCTCCCCTAAATGAGGCCAAACCTTGTCTGGCCTCAGTGGGAGAGGATGAGCCTAGTCCTACAGTGACTTGTGTGTGTGTGTTGTGAAGAGCAGGGGTGTTGGTGGGGGTGTGACACCCAGAGGGGGTTTCCCCTTCCCCAAAGAGAAGGGGAAAGTAGAATAGAGGAGGACTTGCATGGGGTGGTACTGAGGGGAAAGGAAGGGCTGATACTGCATTGTAAAGTGAATACATAAATTAATTTTAAAACTTTTAGAAGATCAAGCATGGTAGCATATGCCTTTCATCCCAGTACTCAGGGGACAGAGGCAAGAGGAGCTCTCTCTGTTTTAGGCCAGCATGGTCTACATAGAGAGTTTCATGACAGCCAGAGCTATATAGAGAGGGCATGTCTCAAAAACAGCAACAACAAAATAGATGGACTTTTAAATCTGTAAGACACTGTTGCCAGTTTGTTTCAGGAATAAGCTATTAGGTGGCCTAAGAAAAGCATCATCAAGGTCCAATACAGCATGAAAAGATTCCATTATTCATACCAATTGTTCATTTTTAGAAGTTAAGTTGGGTGGAACTATGTGGATGGAAAGATTTTTCCTTATTAGTAGGCAGAGGAGACATCACTGAGAGGAAAGTCTTGACTGCTTTTGAGAAGTGGTACGACATGATATGTATTCTATTTTTATATAATGATGTCCAAATCTCAACTGCAACAAGAAACATTTAAAAATAATGGTTCAGTTCTGAAACATAAACAGGAATTATGAGTGACAAACCTACTAAATATGAAAGTGTTAATCCACAAATGAAAACTTTGCTATAAATACAGAGCTGGCCTGACAGAATATGGAAACAGAGATATAAAATGCACGTACATTTATATAATTTATTTTACATCATTTAAATAAATATTTCAAATTATTAATGAAAGTTTGGACTAACAGATCATTGCATCATTTGAAATAAATTCATTTACCTTTTTTATTATACATGAATAAACCCACATAGTAAAATATTTTAAGCAAGTGTTACAAAGTAAATGTAGGCCACAAGAGCTGTCTTTTCAAGATGGCAGATGACACTCTGGTATGGTCTGCCAAAGTTCCTAGGGAATAATCCTGAGAAGCCCTGCAGAACAACTTCGGAACACTAGTGGACTCTGAACAACTGGAGAGTGGCCAAGTATAAGGCAGCAGCAGAATCAGCAGGCGGGAGGTTGAGAAAAAAACCTTTTTCCTTGGTGCCCAGAATTAGGCAACTAATAGCCATTTCGTAAAGACAGGGAATCGGGCACTCTGTAATTCAAGACCTAGGAATCAAATTCTCAGAGAAATTCAGACCAGTGTTGTCAGACCATATTCTCAAAACTGACCAGCAAAACTCTGCATAACCGTGGAAAAGGCTCTTTCAATCAGGTGTGCACAGCATCAAGCAAACTGAAAGTCTAACGGGAACAAAAATCTACATGGGAATTTTCACAGACTCCAAGCAGCAATGTTGAACATTTAGAAGAGCTGCATGGCACTAGGGCCAGCACTCACAGCCAGAAACCAAATGGCATTCACAGAGGCATCACCAGCATCTGCCTAGGAAGCAGCACCCACAGTCTGGAATGACATTGATAATTTGGCCATTCAAAAGAGAGAACAGGAGAACCTATCATGAAGAAGATCCCAGTGGCAAGAAAGGTTTCTAGGGGATAGGGGGAAATGCTGAGACTGCTTAGAATACAGCAATTGGGTAGGTCAGTTTCATATCCTATATCATCTCCACACAGATCTCTCTCTTTCTCATACATTCATTCCTTTCTTATTTAACAACAAATGTCAATTTAGTGGGCCAAGGGCTAAAGAGAGAGTTCATCAATCAAGAGTACTTGCCATACTTGCAGAGGAGCAGTTTGGTTCCCAGCATCCATCCCATGTATCTCACAATGGCCAGTATCTCCAGCTCTTGAAGATTTGATGGTCTCTGGTCTCTGTAGGCACTGGCACGCACATAGACATACATATAAACAGACACATAAAATAAAAAGAATAATTTTTAACATTTTTAGCAGGCTAGCTCAGTTCTGCCCCCATTCTCCTTTATTGCATTGGGGATTCTTTCCTTTTTCTTTTTCTTCTCCCATAGAACACAGGTTTGCACATTCTCTGTGGCTTGGCATCCTAAGAGATGAGACTCTTTTATGCTATAGAATATATAGCACATCATTAACTTTCTCTTTTCAATCTGCTTTAGCCAAAACACCCTGGTCCCCCTTTAGTTTTTGACCCTGCATTATCCTCCTCTGTTTTACATTCTTCTCCTCCCTTCTATGTATCCACCCAATGCTAATAACTGTTTTTCTTCCTTTTTGTTTATTTTTGTTTCCACAGGTAAACACAGTAACTAGAAGTGTTACTATAGAAATATATCTCTACATGCCCTAAAATGATTAGTGCTTAAGGAATGATTAGTTCATACTTAAGTATTACCCTATTAAAATAGTGGGGCTATCCCTGCATAGTGACTGTTGTAGGCAACATTATACTCTCACAGAAGAATTGGGGATGGAGTCTGGTGCTCTGAGTACCAGTCTAACAGAGAAAAACTGTACCTCAATCCTACTACAACTAGGTCCATCCCAAACATTGTAATCTACTGAAAGAATAAATTTCACTTAAATAAAATGAAATTCTACCAGTATTCTAACTCCAGATGTATGCATCTCAGTGGGAAAATAACCACAAGTACAGTGAAAAACCAAGACAAAATATATCTTACCCCAAAATGTGCCATTCTGCAGTAATGGCCCAAATGATAGTGAATTAAGCAAAATTGCAAAGAATTCAAAAGAATGATAGAGATATATTTAAAAAGTAAGAGTACATAAGCTTCTGGAAGAATTTCAAAAGAATACAAATGTATGAATGAAATAAAGAATGTAATATGATATATAAAAATGGAATTCAATAAAAAGATATAAAAATTCTTGGAACGAATCATGAAAGAAACAGAATACCTGGTCTTAAAGACAAGGTAAATGAATTGGAACATTCAGCCAAGAACAAACATAGATAAATAAAAACATTAATGGAACCTGTAAGATATTTTGGGACATTATAAAAGACACAAACTATAAATTGTGGGCATAAAAGAAGTCCATTCTAACAACATAGAAAATATATTTAGCTATATTATAACAGAAAAAATTTCAAATCTATGAAAAGAGGTCTCCATCCAAATGTAAGAAACATATAAAACACAAAATGACAAGACAAAAAAGAAAGTCCCATATCTACTGCATTTAAAGTGCCAAATATACAAAAGAAAGAGAATATAAATGCTAGAAGGCTTGGAGTTGTATATTTCAAGTTCTGAAATACCACAGCTGCCAACCAAAGCAGAGGAGCAGAATTTTTCCCAGAAGTATTCCCAAAGCAGAAGTATTCCCAGAATACTTCCCATGTATCTCATCAAGGCTACTATACCACAGCAAGGACCTGTCATGGTTAAAGAAAAAAATCCAAGATAAAAGTAAGCCAAAATAATTTATTACTCAAAGGCAGCTCTAATCATCCCATCTAGACACTTTCAGAGTATAGTATTTCTCAGCACCCCAAAGAATTTTCCTCAAATAGGTCACACATGAAGACACAACACACATTTCAGCAAATATAGGAAAACCAAAATAACTTCTTATATTTTATTTTATGTAATTATCATCAAATTTATTACCACAATTAACAATTACAAATTATTAAAAATAATTACAAGTAGTTATTATCATTACCATGATAGAACAAAGTTAGACATCAAAAGAAAAATACAGAAATTCAAAAAGATTAAACAACACCTTATTGAATGATAAATGGGTCACTGAGGAAACCAAGACATTTTAAAATTCCTGGAATATAAAGTACGAGGTTTTAAAATGTATCAAATCTTATATGATTCAATAAAAGCAGTCCTAAGAGGAGAGTTTAAATTTATAAGGGCCTATATTTTTTTAAAAAATGGTATACCTTTGGTCAATGGTGTAGGCAGCCGTGTTTACAGTTGCAAAGTCGTATGACTAGCACCTGACAATGTAAGCAGCTGGCTTCCAGAGTGGTTAGCTCAGCTAAACTGGTAAACAAGTCCTTTGTGCATGCGTCAGCTTCGTGCCCCTCCCGAGTGGGCTTATGCTAATGAGGTATTGGCAGCTTAACCTATCCTGAGAGAACACATCACCCAGCCCGCCTTGGGCAGTTATATAAGCAGCTCATTTCTGCTGCTTGAGAGCCCATCCCCTTCCTGGTCCAGGTCCCCGGCCATAAGTCAAGAGTCGTTCCTGGAATAAAGCTGACTGAGAAGGATCCGTGTCCTGTCTTACTTGCTGGCCAAGGCGGACGCGACATATGGTGGCCCGTACGGGAAACGAGGACTTCGCCTTCGTTGGATTCAGAACTCAGCAGCTAGGAACTGCGGTACAGGTATATTTATTGCAATAGAAAGTGCCCAGTGAGTAGGGCCGTCACAAGGTCCACGGAAAAGCGGAGTCATAAGGTCCGTGGTCATAGGTCCATGGTAAAGTGGCAATTGAATCACGAGAGACCTTAGAAGTATCATGTTAGTGTTTGCTGTTTGTGTTTGTGTTTGTTTGGTGTGGGTCTGTCTGGGTGTCGTAATTGTGTTTTGTCTGGGGTATTGGCAAGCATCAAATCAGGAAAGTGAAACCATGGGGAACTCACCATCGTGCCCTGTGAGAAGTGCCTTAAAAGAACTAATGCGTGCAAGAGTCATTAAAATAAAAGAGGGATTTGCGTTGGATACCGGGTGACTTTATACCTTTGTGGGCCGTCACATGCACCTGGCCAGTGCCTATGCCGGTCCATTCTAACTGCCCGGTCCTCCCTACCTTTTCCCCTACTTCTTGTGCTCATAATGCACCCTGTATTGTCCCAAATCAGGACTCCCCTCTTATATACAGGGCCACAAACTTTACCACCGTTTTTCTTCCTGCTTGCTAACCTATATAAACTTATTCAGCTCTCTTGTGTCTCCTCTCTCAGGGGACTGTGTATTACTCCTTTGGTATATAACTCTTCTCAGTCTCTCAATCAGAGTCGCCTCCTGTCTGAGTACCTGAAAGGAAATCGGTCGAAGGAAGGCGAGGACCTATCCAGGAGGCTCCTGTTGCAGATCGCTACCCTGAATGGCACCCACCTGGATCCCTTTACTTTGGAGAGGCTCACCACTTGGGTCAAGGGTGCCCTCAATTTTCTTTAAAGAATGAGCGGGAGTATTTATCTGGGGAGCTGTTGTTCTCCTGGGATGTGGTTTCTGCCTTTGGTTTCTGTGTCATTTGTGCCGTGAGCATGCAAGACATAAGGCTGTGGTTTACCAGACGCTGACTGCCATAGAGGAAGGCACTCCCCCAGGTATTTGGCTGGCCTCCCTTAGGGAGGCATAGTGGGGAGCTTTCTGGACCCGGTAATGGCCGTCCAGGCATTATCCCTAGATCCTGACCATCTTGACCATTGCCAAGGGTGTACACTCATGAGGCTCCTACAGCATCACCTCAATGTTTCTGAAGCGGGGAGTACGAGGAGTGCCTCAACTAGAGATGTTCTCAATCCTGAGATAGATTCTCTGAAAGCATGTCCGAGTGCATAGAGGTTTTGTGCCAAATGTACCTCTCCCTGAAAAAAGGCACGAAGGCGGGTATGGCAGAAATATAAACTTTCCCATCACAATGCCTTCACTTTGCACAAGGGCTCGGACCTCTGTTTTCCACCGCTGACTTGCTGCGCTAGCGGCGACCTTCAAGGTGTGCTTTCGATCGCCTCACGCCAACCACCTAATGAATGAGTTCAAGCATGCTTGGGTGTGGTATGCCTAAGGTCTGAAGGGTCCAGAGGTAACCTACTTCAAATTTAATAAATAAATAAGGGGGAGATGTAGGCAGCCGTGTTTACAGTTGCAAAGTCGTATGACTAGCACCTGACAATGTAAGCAGCTGGCTTCCAGAGTGGCCAGCTCAGCTAAACTGGTAAACAAGTCCTTTGTGCATGCATCAGCCTCGTGCCCCTCCCGAGTGGGCTTATGCTAATGAGGTATTGGCAGCTTAACCTATCCTGAGAGAACACATCACCCAGCCCGCCTTGGGCAGTTATATAAGCAGCTCATTTCTGCTGCTTGAGAGCCCATCCCCTTCCTGGCCAGGTCCCCGGCCATATGTCCCCGTCCAGTTCCCCGTCCCTAAGTCAAGAGTCGTTCCTGGAATAAAGCTGACTGAGAAGGATCCGACCATGTCGTGTCTTACTTGCTGGCCAAGGCGGACGCGACACAATGGAAGATAAAAATAAACTAAGATCAAATGTAGTAGATCAAAAAATAATACCAGTGTGTAAATCAGTGAAATAAATACACAAAAATAATAATAATAATAATAATAATAATAAAAGAGTTGGTTCTTTGAAAAGATAAACAAGATCAGCAAACCTTTAGCCAAACTAATGAAAAGAAAGTGAAAAGACCCAAACTAATAAAACTAGGAATAAAAAGGATATAACTGATACAAACAGAATTCAGAAAATCATAAGGAAATAACATGAAAACTTATAATCCACTAAATTGAAAAATCTAAAATAAATAAATAAATTTCTAGTCAGATATGATCTAATGTTGGTAGGTCAAAAAAGAAGATCATTGGCCAGTTTCACTGATGGAGACACAAACATTCAAGAATACATCCAAAAGATTATTCACCATGATCAAAATGACTCAACCCCCAAGTTACAGGAATGTTTCAACACACACAAATCAATAAATATAGTATGTTATATATAAGGTTTTTAATATCAATGCCCATATATAATATATAAGTGAATTCAAGAAGAAAAATTACATAATTCTCTAACTAGATACAGAAAGGGCCTTCGACAAAATACAAAATTCATGATAAAACCAGGCATAGTGGTATACATCTTTAATCCCAGCACTTGGGAGGCAGAGTCAGATGGATTTCTAAGTTTCAGGCCACCCTTTGTATACAGAGTGAGTTCCAGGACTGCCAGAGCTACGTAGTCAGACTCTGTCTCAAAAAAATATTATGATAAAATCCTCAAAGAGACTAAAAATAGATGGAACATATATCAACATAATAAAAGCTATATATGAAAGCCTAGAGCCAACATCATGCTAAATGAAGAAAAACTCAAAACATTTCTAATAAGATTAGCAACAAGTCATGAATGCTCATTCTTTCCTCTTTTGTTCAATAGAGGGCTTGAAGTTTTAGTGAGAGCAATAAAAGAATGCAGAATGAATACAAATAGGAAAGGAAGAAGTAAATATGTGCTTATTTTCAGGTGATGTGATTCTATACATAACACCCTAAATATTCTACCAAAACTCTTGGAGTTAATAAACACTCAGTAAAATGGCAGAATACAAAGTAATACATAACACTCAGTAGCCTTCCTATACGCCAATGACAAACACACCAAGAAGCAAATCATGGAAACAATCCCATTTATAATACCCTAAAAATATTTTGGAATAAACCTAACCAAGGAATTGAAAGACCTCTCAAGTGAAAACATTGAAACCTTGAAAAACATAATTTAAAAAGACAGTAGAGGATGGACAGAATCTTCGTGTCCATGGATTAGAAAACTAATATTGTAAAATTGGCTATCCTACACAAAGCAATCTACAAACTCAATGCAGTTCTCATCAAAATTTGGAACATGGTACTGAGAGAGAAGCAAATGTACAAATTAGTGAAGAAGACCAAGGAATGGCAAGATGGCACAGGAGGTAAACATGCTTGCTCCACAAGCCTGGTTACTTGAGCTCAGTGCCCAGAAACCATAATGGAAGAGGAGAGCTGACTCCTTCAAATTGGCTATCAAAATGAAATGGTTGGAATGAGAATGCCCTCTCCCACAGACTCATGTATTTGATTGTTTGCCATTTGGTAGCAGTGTTTGGGGAGGTTTAGATCATGCAGCCTTGCTTGTGAAAGTACATAAATGGAGGTGGGCTTTGAGATCAAAAGCCTTGTGACACTTTCAGTTTACTCTTTGTATTTCTGCTTGCAATAAAGGACATGAGCTCTTAGTATCCTGTTCTTGACACCATGACTGTGGTTTGTTACCATACCTTCCTACCATGATTGGTCCTTATCTTTCTGAACTATAAGCCAAAATATAAGCCAAACTCTTCCATAAGTTGTTCATGGTCATGGCGCTTCATCACAACAACAGAAAAGTAACTTATGCCCAAAGATTAATGTGGCTGTCTACTTTGGTTAGAGAAACTTCCTTTTATTGCAGCAAGTAACAGCAACTGAATAGATATATAACTGGTTCAAGTGATGAGAATAAACAACTGTTGAATGCTCAGCCAAAGTGGGACATCTCTGTCACCCACTCCAAGGCTCAGGGAAAATCACAGAAGAGAAGATGGTAGAAACATAAGATCTAGAGGAATCAGTGGAGTGTTTTGGAACACTGTCTTCTGGACTCAACACAGTCATTGAACTCTTGAAATCACAGCACCTGTGATTATTGGGCTAGGACTTGCACCTGATCAATCTGGCCCATCAATATTTCACCATGAAAGGAGGAGATAAGATCCCCCATCCCTCTCTAAGCCATCCCTCTATAATGGTTGGCACCTGCAAACAAGCCTAATGGAATGATGGGATCATACAAAAAAGGTTAAAAAGGAGCTAGTTGGAAAGAAGGTAATTAGTGCAAGTGAGGAGACAGAGGGTAATGAGAATTGTGAACATGATGAGATACATCTATACATATATGCAAATATCATATTGGAACCCATTATTACACATAATTAATATACTCTAGATAACAAAAATCAATATGGATTTTTATAGTTAAAGTTCTTTTAAATGATATGAAGTAAAAAAAAAATCTTATAGCAACAACTGATATTTCACTACATAAAATCATAAAACAGCATAAAGTATAATGATAATATAAGACACAATAAACAAGATTGAGATATTTATAATACTAGAGACTATAACAGTCACAAAAAGTGTAAGATACTTCTTTCTAATTTATCAAAACTTGGTGAAAGCAGTTGTATTAGTCAGTTATATGAAGCTGTACTAAGATATAAAAATTTTTCTTTTTTTTATTTAAATCACACCATAATTTCCTTATTCACACAGGGGTTATAAACACAAAAAGGCAGGATGTGGGGAAGGGAATGACACCGGAGCATAGGTGTTCAGGGGGAGTAGGGATACCATTCAGAGCAGGGTATCAGCTGGGTGAAGGTTCAGGTAACAGGTCACTATGACTTTGCCTATGATTCACTTGTCCTTATCTGAGTTGGTACTGTCCACCGAGGCTGCTTATTTATAAGATCTATGACTACTCAGGCTGGTAAGTTTCCACAGAAGCTGCCTGTTTACAATAGCTTATAGCCTGCTGTTTCAGTGTTTTTCCACAGAGACCCAAGACTTCGTGTTAGCATGTATGTATGTCAGGTCTATTGCTGATTTTAGGCCTATGGCTGATTTTAGGCCTTCAGTGTATAAGCAGGGCTGCCCCTGACATCTCCTCCCTTCTCTAAGTATAGAAGGGCCTTGGCAATTCTAATCTTTCGAAGGTGGGGATAGAGGTCTGACCTCCAGTAATTGAAGGGGACCTTGTAATGGCTCCAGTCTTCCTGTCATTGTCCAATGAGGCATGAGGGCCATACCCATCCCGATGTCTTTTTCCTGCAGAGGGGATACTTTTGACACCAACCCCTATACAGTCAGGCTTGTCCCACAGGGAACCCATAGAGTTATTTTTAGTTTTTATTTATATTACCTTGCAGTGCTTAGCCTCGCAGCCTAAGCAAGAATTCAGATCGCCAGTCAGAGGGGTTCTGGGTGGCCCCTCTCTGCTTGGTCTAGGGGTGGAAGTCCCCTCTTTTGGATTGGGTGGAGATGGGTTTTGGGAACACCCTGGATAGAGTAACAACCTCATCTTGAGTCTCATGGTCCTCCATAGCTAACTTATGCTGATGTATCTGAATAGATTTTGCTACCAAATTATCTATCTGTTGTATCACAAAGTTAGTCAGTCTATTTAAGGCTCAGGGACCAAAAGAAATCAGCAAAAATAACCCAATTAATGGTCCCAGGATGGGAGGAAGTGGGGTTGACAACCATGGAGAGGTTGAAAACCAATCCTTATACCAACTCTCATCTTTCTCTTTCTCTTTTCTTGGAGCCTTCTCTGACCTTTTTCATGTTCTCTTTAACCATCCCTGTCTTGTCTATGTAAGGGCAACATTCTTCTTTAAGGGCTGTACACAGTCAAGAGCTGTACACTGTCTTTTCTATTGTAAAAGAGTAATTCAAGTCCAATAGAGTCCTTTGCAACTTTGGAGATCATTTCAGACATCGAAACAAGGGATTTCTTCAGATTAGTGATGTCAGTCTCTAGCTGTTTGGTGTCCTTGTCAATGGCCCATCAAAGGTCTGAATAGTATAAGTCTGGAGGCCCGCGTCAGGATTAGAACTTCTACCAGCAGACATTACGCGTGTTTCATTTTTACCTGGAAAGGAAAAAGAAGGGAATTCTCAGGGAGATTTCTCTTCCCTGGAGGTCATTTGTTATTCATCTTATTTATAGTTGGGCCTGGCTTTTCGGGGGTTTCTATTTATTTCATTAATCTTTTTGGCAGCCATTTAGCTGTGCCTTCTGTGGTATCAAACAGGCCTATCAGTCCTTGGCCCCATATGAGAACTGGGTCTGGGACATTCCATTTAAGGGTAAGAGGGTCCTTCCACATAGCTATGGCATAGTTTTTATTGGTCTCAGCGATGCCAGAGGCAGTCAGCAGCAGATTTGCCATGAGCTTTGAGTTTTTGAGAGTTAAAAGTAAACAAGGCATTATGGAGAGTATTTCAGGAGACTCCTTATGGGGGGGAAACAGTTTCCCCTCTTTTATTTTTTCGAGTATTTACCTTTCAATGTTATCTCCTCCCCATTCTCCCCCTAAGCCCCTTATCCCGTACCCCCTCCTCTTATTCATATGAGGGTATGCTCCAAACATCCTAGCAAACCCATCTCCCTGCTCTCAGATTCCCCAACACTAGGGAATCCAAACTTTTGGGGAGCATGGTCCTCTAATTCTACTGATGCCTGACAAGGCCACCCTCAATTACCTGTTCTCAGGCTGGAGGTTTAGAGCCTGGGAGATCTGGTTGAATCTTTTGATACTCCTTCTAAAAAGGACAAAAGCACCCATACTTTGGTCTTCCTTCTTCTTCTTGAGTTTCATGAGGTCTATGCTTTGCATCTTAGGTATTGTGCGATTTTGGGATAGTATCCACTTATCAGTGAGTGCGTACCATGTGTGTTTCTTTGTGATTGGGTCACCTCACTCAGGATGACATTTTCTAGCTCCATCCATTTGCCTAAGAATTTCATGAACTCATTGTTTTTAATAGCTGAGTAGTACTCCATTGTGTAAATGTACCATATTTTCTGTATCCATTCTTCTGTTGAAGGACATCTGGGTTCTTTCCAGCTTCTGGCTATTATGAATAAGGCCGCTATGAACATAGTGGAGCATGTGGCCCTGTTGTATGTTGAGATATCTTCTGGGTATATGCCCAGGAGTGGTATAGCTGGGTCCTCGGGTAACACTATGTTCAATTTTCTGAGGTACTGCCAGACTGCTTTCCATAGTGGTTGTACCAGCTTGCAATCCCACCAACAATGGAGGAGTGTTCCCCTTTCTCCACATCCTCGCCAACATCTGCTGTTCACCTGTGTTTTGGATCTTAGCCATTCTGACTGGTGTGAGGTGGAATCTCAGTGTTGTTTTCATTTGCATTTCCCTGATGACTAGAGATGCTGAACACTTCTTTAGATGCTTCTCAGCCAATCAAGTTTCCTCAATTGAGAATTCTTTGTTCAGCTCTGTACCCCATTTTTTTAATAGGGTTATTTGATTGTCTGGAATCTAGTTTCTTCAGTTCTTTGTATACCTTGGATATTAGCCCTCTATCAGATGTAGGGTTGGTGAAGATCTTTTCCCAATCTGTTAGTTCCCACTTTGTCCTATTGACAGTGTCCGTTGCTTTACAGAAGCTTTGCAGTTTTATGGGGTCCCATTTGTCAATTCATAGTCTTAGAGCATAAGCCGTTGGTGTTCTGTTCAGGGACTTTTCCCCTGTGCCCATGTGTTCAAGGCTTTTCCCTCTTTTCTCTTCTATTAGTTTCAGTGTAGCTGGTTTTATGTGGAGGTCCTTGATCCACTTGGAATTGAGCTTTGTACAAGGAGATAAGTATGGATCAATTTGCATTCTTCTACATGTTGACCTCCAGTTGGACCAGCACCATTTGTTGAAAATGCTGTCCTTTTTCCACTGGATGGTTTTAGCTCCTTTGTCAAAGATCAAGTGACCATATGTATGGGGGTTCATTTCTGGGTCTTCTATTCTATTCCATTGATCCTCCTGCCTGTCTCTGTTCCAATACCATGCCATCTTTATCACTATTGCTTTGTAGTACAGCTTGAGATCAGGGATGGTGATTCCCCCAGAAATTCTTTTATTGTTGAGAGTAGTTTTCACTATCCTGGGTTTTTTGTTATTCCAAATGAATTTTAAGATTGCTCTTTCTATCTCTGTAAAGAATTGAGTGGGAATTTTGATGGGGATTGCATTAAATCTGTAGATTGCTTTTGGCAAGATAGCCATTTTTACTATATTGATCCTTCCAATCCATGAGCATGGGAGATCTTTCCATCTTCTGAGATCTCCTTCGATTTCTTTCTTCAGGGGGTTGAAGTTCTTGTCATACAGGTCTTTTATTTGCTTGGTTCGATTCACACCGAGGTATTTTATATTATTTGTGACTATTGTGAATGGTGTCGTTTCCATAATATCTTTCTCGGCCAGTTTATCCTTTGTGTAGAGGAAGGCTACTGATTTGTTTGAGTTAATTTTATACCCAGCCACTTTGCTAAAGTTGTTTATCAGGTTTAGGACTTCTCTGGTGGAAGTTTTGGGGTCACTTAAGTCTACTATCATATCATCTGCAAATAGTGGAACTTTGACTTCTTCCTTTCCAATTTGTATCCCTTTGACTTCCTTGTGTTGTCTAATTGCTCTGGCTAGGACTTCCAGAACTATGTTGAATAGGTAGGGGGAGAGTGGGCAGCCTTGTCTAGTCTCTGATTTTAATGGGATTGCTTCAAGTTTCTCTCCATTTAGTTTCATGTTGGTTACTGGCTTGCTGAAAATTTATCAATAATTTACCTCTGTCATTTATTTCTTGTTCAGGATCCACATTCCTATCAGGTGAGCTTGTCTCTTTCACTCCACAATCCAAGCTGAAAAAGCATCTGATAGCTAAGACATTAGTGATCTCATGGCAAAGGAAAGTTGAACAACACAAACATTAAGCATTTCTCCTAAGTAGGGTACATCACTTGCACCTGCCTCTTATTGTCCATTGTAATTACAAGCCAATCCTGATGTCTATGGGATAGGAGTATAAACCTATTCTAGGTAGAGGGACCCACGGGGAAAAATAACAAGCATTTTGTGTAATAATCTATATATGGTGGACAAAGGATTGTAATCTCCAGTAGTCTCCCACCTTGAACAGCACAGCATATAATAAGACTGTTTATTGGTGTAAAACTCCCAGTAAGCATAGATCTTGTGTTGGAACCCAAGTTAGAGAAAGCTAGTAGTGGTAAGGTCTTCATGGTCCACATCATCAGGTCCATGCCCATAGGCAGAGACTCTGAATAAGCTCTGGTATCAGGTAAGACAATAACCCCAGTGGGTTGTGCTTCTATTCCAGATCACTTCACTTGTGGCAGGAAGCAGCAGTCTTAGACCACAAATGTACTGCAGCAGTAGAGAGCGCAAATCAACATGGTTCTTGGTGCTACCTGGTACCATGCAGGTCTCAGCAGGCTCAGGGTGTGATTGCAGTGTTTATGATCACAAGCATTACATAGGAGATTGGAGTCGATCCCTCCAAGATCAGCTGTGAGAACTTAGCATAATCACAAATCTTGAGATAATCTGTGATGGTGAATGACACAGTTTGGCCTACCTAGACAGCGGGAAATTGGTTATTAGGGTGTATTTCTAAAGTGCTCCTGGAATTTATGGTGAATAGCCTATCAATGGCGAATTTAGGCAAAACCTGAGCTTGGGTTGCCCTCTAGTGCTAAAACAGTAAAAACACACCACAACAGACAGGAAACCTGGACTTGTGGCATAATCAAATGCTGAAGTTACAGAAACAAGAAAACTAAGTAAACTGTTAGAATTTAAGAGAAGACAAGCACATACAGAAAACTAAGTGCTAATACTTAGTCCTTCAGTATGCAGATGTCACTGAATACCAAAAAGTATCAAGGATTTTCAGGGAGTCAGGTATAATAGCATACATTTGTATTCTCAACACTCAGGAAGCTGACTCAAGAAGATTGTAAGTTCTGGGCCAGCCAGGACTACAAAACATAGCAGTGACTCTGTGTCAGAAGAAAAGGAGGAGGAAGGGAAAGCAGAAAACTTTCAGGGAGCAAGTGTTTTCACTTGTCAAAATAAGGCATGAGGTACTGAGAAACTGGCAAGACAGGAAACAGAAAGATTGAATTCTGGGAATTTAAAAGAAACTCAATGAGCTTTAAGAAAACATGAAAATGATTCAGTACTTTCACAGAAAAAACTAGGCTGCATTCAGTTGAGCTGCTGGCCAAGGGATTCCCATGGAATTCCCCAATAAACCCAGCCTATTGCTTAGACAAAAGTTTGCTTTCCAAAAACTCACATCAGGGTCCCATTGCAAAGACAACACTCAGTAAACTCATTGAACATGGAGGAGTTGAGCTGGTACCTACAGAGAGACCTCACCTCTATATTTTAGTCTCTGGTGCAGGAAGGTACTGAAAGAAACACAGACACCAACACAGCCACAAAACTTTTAGCCTATAATCTGTCCTGTCTTCAAAATATTCTAGGGTAATGGTGGCACAGAATTTGTCGGAGTAGTCAATCAAAATCTGATTTGACTTAAGGCCCACTCCATGAGAAGAAACCCATACCTGCTATGGCTTAGATAACCACGAACCAAAGACTAGATAGCTCAGAAACTAAACACTACTGGTCTAAAAAAAAATCAATAAAATAACTCCTAATGACATTCTGCTAAATATGAGTATATATCCAGTCATCATCAGAGAGGCTTTCTCTGGTAGCAGATGGGAGTGGATGCAGAGTCCAGACAATATGCAGAGTGTGAGTCTGAATGGGAGGTCTCCATCAAATCCTTCCTCTCAGAGCTCAGGGAATCTTGTGGAAGAGGAAGTGGAAAGAGTGTAAAAATCAGAGGGGATAGAGGACACTAAAAACCATGGCTCTCTGAATCAACAAAGCAAAGCATATATGAGCTCACAGAGACCGAAGCAGCAAACAGAGCATGCAATAGGTCTGTACAAGGTCCTCTGCTTATATACGCCAGTTATTAGCTTAGTATTTTTATGGGACCCCTGACTGAAAACAAGTGGGCATCTGATTCTTTTCTTCTTTCCCCATTACTATTGACATTTTTATTTAAGCTCTTGAGAATGATATAATTATTTATTTTACTCACTTTACATTCCACTTACTGACCCCCAAATCACTCCCTTCCAACAATCCTTCCCCTATCTCTCTCCTTCTCCTCTGAGAGGGTGGGGGCCCCTGATTATCCCCGCCACTAGCACTTCAAATCTCTGCAAGGCTAAGTGCTTCCTCTCCCACTGAGACCATACAAGGCAGCCCAACTAGTATAACATATCCTACAGACAGGCAACAGCTTTTGGGATAGCTCTCGCTCCAGTTGTTCAGGAACCACATGAAGACCAAGATGTCTGCTTACATATATGCAGGGAAGTCTAGGTCCAGCCCATGTATGTTCTCTTGTTGGTGGTTCAGACTCTGAGAGCCCAAGGGTCCAGGTTATTTGACTCTGTTGATCTTCCTGTGGAGTTCCTATCCCCTTCGGGATCCACAATCCTTCCCTCTACTCTTCCATAAGAGTCCCCAAGCTCTATCCACTGTTTGGCTGTGGGTGTCTTCATCTGTCTGAGTCAGCTGCTGGGTAGAGCCTCTCAGAGGACAGCCATGCCTGTTTGCAAGCATAACGGGGTATCATTAATAGTGTCAGGGATTGATGCTTGTCCATGGTCTCAAATTGGGCCAGTTATTGGTTGGTCGTTCTCTCAGTCTGCTCCATCTGCAATCCCTGTATTTCTTGTAGACAGGGTAAGTTTGCGGTGGAAAGTTTTGTGGGTGGGACTATTGTTCCAACAGAGTTCCTGCCTGGCTATAGGAGGCAGCCTCTTCAGGCTCCATATCCCCAGTGCTGGGTATATACCTAAAAGATGCTCCACCATCCCACAAAGACATTTGCTTAACTATGTTCATGGCAGCTTTATTTATAATAGCCCAAAACGGGAAACAACCTAGATGTCCCTCAACTGAAGAATGAAAAAAGAAATTGTGGTACATCTACACAATGGAATACTATTCAGTCATGAAAAACAAAGACATCATGAATTTTGCAGGCAAATGGATGGGTTTTGAGAATTTCATCCTGAGTGAGGTAACCCATTTCCAAAAGGACATGCATTGTATGTATTCACTTATAAGTGGGTTTTAGCCATAAAATACAGGATTCCCACAGACCCAAAAAGGCTGGACAAGAAGGAAGGCACAAGCAAGGATGCTTGAGTCTCACATGGAAGGAGAAATGGAATGGTCATGGAAGGCAAATGGAGGGAGGGACCTGGGTGGGAGAGGGGATTAGAAAGGGAGTGGGAGGATTCAGGGTCAGGTGTGGGAAGGGGCAGGGAGATTCCCAAAAGACCATGAAAAGGAATGTAAATCTGCAACTAATAGGGGGTAGGGGGAGGAGGCAAGGGGCATCTCCAGGAAGAGATAGAGACTGAGATAGGGGAGGTACCCAAGAATCAATGGGGTCTCTGACCCTTATGCCTGCACTTGGGACTCTTTTTCTCATGTTGGATTACCATGTTCAACTTTGATACACTATTTTGCTTCATCTGAGTATTTTTATTTTGTCATATTTGGTTGTTATATCTTAGAAGCCTGCTCTTTTTTTTTGTTTTGTTTTGTTTTGTTTTGTTTTGTTTTGTTTTTTGAGACAGGGTTTCTCTGTGTAGCCCTGGCTGTCCTGGAACTCACTCTGTAGACCAGGCTGGCCTCGAACTCAGAAATCCGCCTGCCTCTGCCTCCCAAGTGCTGGGAGTAAAGGCGTGCGCCACCACAGCCCAGCGCCTGCTCTTTTCCTTTTAATTTATTTTTTTTTTTCCCATTGCATCTTTATCACAGCCATTTCCCTCCTCTCCTCCAAGTCCAACCCTTAAAAATCCCTCTCCCAATGCCCACCTCCTCTTTCTCCTCAGACACAGCATGTGCTGTCCTTTGAGGTTTTTAGCCATTCTGATTGGTGTTAGGTGGAATATCAGAGACGTTTTAATTGGTATTTCCCTGATGACTAAGGATGATGAACATTTCTTTAAGTGTTTCTTGGACTTTTAAGATTCCTGTTTAGCTCTGTACCCTATTATTAATTGGGTTATTTATTTTTTGTTATCTAACTTTTAGAGTTCTTTATATATTTTGAATATTATCCCTCTGTCAGATGTAGGGATGGTGAAGATCTTTTCCCAATCTATAGGCTGCCTTTTTGTCAGATTGATAGTGTCCTTTGCCTTACAGAAGCTTTTAGTTTCATGAGGTCCCATTTGTCAATTGTCATTCTTAGAGCCTGAGCCATTGGTGTTCTGTTCAGGAAGGAGTCACCTGTGTCAATGAGTTCAAGGCTCTTCCACATTTTCTCCTCTATTATATTTAGTATGCACAGTTTTATGTTGAGGATTTTGATCCACTTTGACTTGAGTTTTGTGCAGGGTGATAAATATGGATCTATTTGCATTCTTCTACATACAGACATCCAGTTAGACCAGCACAATTTATTGAAGATGCTTTCTTTTTATCCATTGTAAGGTTTTTCCTTCTTTGTCAAAAATCATCTTTCATTGACTTCTAGAAAATCTTTAATTTTTTTCTTTCTTTCTTCCCTGACCTTGAGTAGAGAGTTGTTCAAGTTCCATGAGTTTGTAAGCTTTCTGGTGTTTCTGTTGCTGCAGTCCAGCTTTAATCTACAGTGGTCTGATAAAATACAAGGAGTTATTTCAGTATCTGTTGAGGCTTGCTTTGTGACTGCCTATATGGTCAACTTTGGAGAAGAATCCATGAAGTGCTGAGAAGGTATATTCTATTGTGTTTGGGTGAAATGTTCTGTAGCGGTCTGTTAGGTCTATTTGATTTATAACATCTTAGTTTCATTATTTCTCTGTTTAGTATCTGTTTTGATGGCCTGTCCTTCGGTGAAAATGGGGTATTGAAGTCTCCCACTATTAATGTGTGGTGCTCATTGTGCTTTTTAAGCTTTAGTAATGTTTCTTTTATGAATGTGGGAGCCCTTGTGTTTGGGACATATACATGCAAGAATTGAGATGTCATCTTGGTGGGTTTGTCCCTGGATAAGTATGAAGTGTCCTTTCCCATTTCTTTTGGTTAATTTTGGTTGAAAGTGTATTTTGTTTGTTATTAGAATGTCTACTTCAGCTTGCTTATAGGGTCTTTTTGCTTGGAAAACTTTTTCTAACTTTTACTCTGAGGCAATGTCTATCTTTTTTGCTGAAGCGTTTTTTATATCCAGAGGAATTATGGATCCTGTTTTCAAACTCATTCTTTTAGCCTGTGTGCTTTTGGGGGAAATTGAGTCCATCAATGTTGAGAGATTTTAATGACTAATGATTGTTAATTCCTGTTATTTTGATATTGGTGGTTGTGGTAGTGGTGATGGTGGTGGTGGGGTGTGTGTGTGTGTGTGTGTGTTTCCCTTATCTTGTTTTCACTGGTGGGGAATTATTCATTTCCTGTGTTTTCTTGTGTGTGGCTAACCTCCTTGCTTTGGTTTTTCCACCTAGTATTTTCTATATTGCTGGATTTGTGTATAGATATTGTTTAAATTAGGGTTTGTCTTGGAATATGTTGGTTTCCTCATCTATGGTGATTGATTGTATTGCTGAGTACAGTAGTCTAGATTAGTATCAATGATTTCTTAGAGACTGGAAGACATCTGTCCAGGCCCTTTTAGCTTTTAGAGTCTCTTTTAAGAAGTTGGGTGTTTCTGATAGGTCTGCCTTTGTATGTTACTTGGCCTTTTCCCTTGCACCTGTTAATATTCTTTCTTTTACCTGTAGATTTTTTTGTTTTAATTACTATGTGGCAGAAGGATTTTATTTTCTGGTCCAATATAATTGGTGTTCTGTAAGTCTCTTATATGCTTATAGGAATCTATTTCTTTAGGTTGAGGAAATTTTCTTTTATGATTTTGTTGAAAATATTGTCTGGTCCTTGAAGCTAGGAGACTCTTCACTTTCTTGTATTCTTATTATTCTATTCTTATTATTCTTTTTTTGATATTTTATTTACATTCCAGATGCTATCCCTTTCCCCACTACACCCCACCCAGAAACCTCCTATTCCATCCTCCCTCCTCCTACTTCTATTAGGATGTGTCCACACACAAACACCCACTCACTCCTCTCCACCCTCGAATTCCCCCACATTGGGGCATCCAGCCTTCATGGGAACAAGGATCTCCTCTCCCACCTATGCCTGACAAGGCCATCCTCCCCTACAGATACAGCTGGAACCATGGGTCCCTCGCTATGTGCTCCCAGGTTGGTGGTTTAGACTCTGGGAGCTCTGGTTGGTTGGTATTGTTGCTCTCCTCATGGGGGCGCAAACCCTTTCAGCTCCTTCAGTCTTCTCTCTAACTCCTCCATTGGGAACCCCTTAATCAGCTCAAAGGTTAGCTGTGAGCATCAGCCTCTGAATATGTCAGATTCTTGCAGAGCTCTAAGGAGACAGCTTTATCAGGCTCCTGTCAGCATACACTTCCTGGCATCCACATCAGTGTCTGCCTTTGGTGACTGCACATGGGATGGATATCCAGGTGACGCAGTCTCTGGACAGCCCTTCCTTCAGTTTCTGTCCCATACTTTGTCTCCATATTTGCTCCCATATTTTGTTACTCCTTCTAAAAAGGACTGAACCATCCACAATTTGGTCTTCCATCTTCATCAGCTTCGTGTGGTCTGTGAGTTGTATCTTGGGTATTGTTAGCTTATGGGCTAATATCCACTTATCAGTCAGTGCATGCTATGTAATGTTCTTTTGTAATTGGGTTACCTCACTCAGGATGATATTTTCTAGTTTTCCATTGTGTAAATGAATCACATTTTCTGTATCCATTTCTCTGTTGAAGGACATCTGGGTTCTTTCCAGCTTCTGGCTATTATGAATGAGGCTGCTATGAA
Organism: Mastomys natalensis; assembly: GCA_021653895.1. Taxonomy (NCBI): domain Eukaryota; kingdom Metazoa; phylum Chordata; class Mammalia; order Rodentia; family Muridae; genus Mastomys; species Mastomys natalensis. Next base: position 69,843 of record JAJTUV010003092.1, on the reverse strand, counting down.
CATAGTGGAGCCTGTGTCCTTGTTATATGTTGGAGCATCTTCTGGGTATATGCCCAGGAGTGATATAGCTGGGTCCTCAGGTAATGCTATGTCCAATTTTCTAAGGAACCACCAGACTGATTTCCAGAGTGGTTGCACCATCTTGCAATCTCACCAACAATGGAAGAGTGTTCCTCTTTTTCGACATCCTCACCAGCATCTGCTATCACCTGAGTATTTGATCTTAGCCATTCTGACTGGTGTGAGGTGGAATCTCAGGGTTGCTATGATTTGCATTTCCCTGATGACTAAGGATGTTGAACATTTCTTTAGCTGCTTCTTGGCCATTCGAGTTTCCTCAGTTGAGAATTCTTTGTTTAGCTCTGTACCCCATTTTTAATAGGGTTATTTGGTTGTCTGGAGTCTGATTTCTTGAGTTATTTGTATATATTGGATATTAGCCCTCTATTGGATATAGGATTGGTAAAGATCTTTTCCAAATCTGTTGGTTGCCATTTTGTCCTATTGACAGTGTCCTTTGCTTTACAGAAGCTTTGCAATTTTATGAAGTCCCATTTGTCAATTCTTGATCTTAGAACATAAGCCATTGGTGTTCTGTTCAGGAACTTTTCCCCTGTGCCCAAGTATTCCAGACTCTTCCCCACCTTCTCCTCTATTAGTTTCAGTGTATCTGGTTTTATATGAAGGTCCTTTATCCACTTGGACTTGAGCTTTGTACAAGGAGATAAGAATGGATCGATTTGCATTCTTCTACATGCTGACCTCCAGTTCAACCGGCACCATTTGTTGAAAATGCTGTCCTTTTTCCACTGGACAGTTTTAGCTCCATTGTCAAAGATTAAGCGACTATAGGTATGTGGGTTCATTACTGGGTCTTCAATTCTATTCCACTGATCTACCTACGTGTCTCTGTACCAATACCATGCAGTTTTTATCACTATTGTTTCGTAATATAGCTTGAGGTCAGGGATGGTGATTCTCCCAGTTCTTTTGTTGTTGAGACTAGTTTTAGCTATCCTGGGTTTTTTGTTATTCCAAATGAATTTGCAAATTGCTCTTTCTATCAGTGAGTGCATATGTGTGTTCTTTTGTAATGGGGTTACCTCACTCAGGATGATATTTTCTAGTTCCATTCATTTGCCTAAGAATTTCAGGAATTCAGTGTTTTTAATAGCTGAGTAATACTCAATTCTCTATGAAGAACTGAGCTGGAATTTTGATGGAGATTGCATTGAATCTGTAGATTGTTTTTGGCAAGATGCCTATTTTTACTATATTAATCCTGCCAATCCATGAGCATGGGAGATCTTTCCATCTTCTGAGATCTTCTTTGATTTCTTTCTTCAGAGACTTGAAGTTCTTGTCATACAGATCTTTCACTTGCTTGGTTAGATTCACACCAAGGTATTTTATATTATTTGTGACTATTATAAAGGGTGTCGTTTTCCTAATTTCTCTCTCAGCCTGTTTATCCTTTGAGTAGAGGAAAGCTACTGAATTGTTTGAATTAATTTTATATCCCGCCACTTTACTGAAGTTGCTTATCAGTTTTAGGAGTTCTCTAGTGTATGCCTTGAGGTCATGTAAGTATACAATCATATCATCTGCAAATAATGATATTTTGACTTCTTCCTTTCCTATTTGTATTCCTTTGACTTCTTTTTGTTGTCTAATTGCTCTGGCTAAGACTTCCAGTACTATATTGAATAGGTAGGGAGAGAGTGGGCAGCCTTGTCTAGTCCCTGATCTTAGTGGGATTGCTTCAAGTTTCTCTCCATTTAGTTTGATGTTGGCTACTGGTTTGCTGTATATTGCTTTTACTATATTTAGGTATGGGCCTTGAATTCCTGATCTTTCCAAGACTTTTGCCATGAAGTGATGCTGAATTTTGTCAAATGTTTTCTCAGCATCTAGTGAGATAATCATGTGGTGTTTTTGTTTGAGTTTGTTTATATGGTGGATTACACTGATGGATATATTGAACCATCCCTGCATTCCTGGATAAAGTCTACTTGATCATGATGGATGATTGTTTTGATATGTTCTTGGATTCAGTTTGCGAGAATTTTATTGAGTATTTTTGCATCAATATTCATAAGGGAGATTGGTCTGAAGTTCTCTTTCTTTGTTGGGTCTTTGTGTGGTTTAGGTAGGAACATAATTGTGGCTTCATGGAACGAATTGGATAGTGTTCCTTCCGTTTCTATCTTGTGGAATAGTTTGAAGAGTATTGGTATTATTAGGTCTACCTTGAAGGTCTGATAAAATTATGAACCAGAACCATCTGGTCCTGTGCCTTTTTTGGTGGGGGGGGCGTTTAATGACTGCTGCTATTTCTTTAAGAGTTATGGGACTGTTTAGATGGCTTATCTGCTCCTGATACAACTTTGGTACCTGGTATCTGTCTAGAAAATTGTCCATTTCCTCCAGATTTTCCAGTTTTGTTGAGTATAGTTTTTTTAGTAGGATCTGATGATTTTTTGAATTTCCTCAATTTGTGTTATGTCTCCCTTTTCAGTTCTGATTTTATTAATTTGGATACTGTCTCTGTGCCATCTGATTAGTCTGGATTAGGGTTTATCTATCTTGTTGATTTTCTCAAAGATCTTGATTCTGGTTTTGTTGATTCCTTCTATACTTATTTTTGTTTCTATTCAGTTGATTTCAGCCCTGAGTTTGATTATTTCCTGCTGTCTACTCCTCTTGAGTGTATGTGCTTCATTTTGTTCTAGAGCTTTCAGGTGTTCTGTCAAGCTGCTAGTGTATGCTTTCTCCAGTTTCTTTTTTGTAGGCACTTAGAGCTATATGAGTTTTTCTCCTAGCACTGCTTTCATTGTGACCCACAAGTTTTGGTATAATGTATCATCATTTTCATTAAATTCTAAAAAGTCTTTAATATCTTTCTTTATTTCTTCTTTGACCAAGTCATCATTGAGTAAAGCATTGTTCAGTTTCCACGTGTATGTGGGCTTTCCATTGATTTTATCATTATTGAAGACCAGCCTTAGTCCGTGGTGATCTGATATGATGCACGGGATTATTTCAATCTTTTTGCATATGTTGAGGCCTATTTTGTGACCAATTATATGATCGATTTTGGAGAAGGTACCATGAGTTGATTAGAAGAAGGTTTTTGCTTTTGGATGAAATGTTCTATAGATATCTGCTAAATCCATTTGGTTCATAACTTCTATTAGTTTCACTGTGTCTCTGTTTAGTTTCTGTCTCCATGATCTGTCCATTGCTGAGAGTGGAGTGTTGAAGTCTCCCACTATTATTGTTTGAGGTGCAATGTGTGCTTTGAGCTTTAGTAAAGTTTCTTTTATGAATGTGGGTATTCTTGCATTTGGAGCTTAGATGTTCAGAATTGAGATTCTTCTTGGTTGATTTTTTCCTTTGACAAGTAAGAAGTGTCCTTCCTTATCTTTCTTGATAACTTTTGGTTGAAAGTCAATTTTACTTGATATTAGAATGGCTACTTCAGCTTGTCTCTTTGGACATTTGCTTGGAAACTTGTTTTCCAGCCTTTTATTCTGAGGTAGTTTTTGTCTTTGTCACTGATGTGCATTTCCTATATACAGGAAAATGTTGGATTCTGTTTAAGTGTCCAGTCCATTACTCTATGTCTTTTTATTGGAGAATTGGGTCCATTGATGTTAAGAGCTATTAAGTAAAAGTGACTGTTGCTTCCTATTATTTTTGTTATTACAGGTGGAGTTTTGTTTGAGTAGATAACTTTTTGGTTTGTTGGAAGATTACTTTCTTCCTTTTTCTAGGGTATAATTTCCTTCCCTGTGTTGGAGTTTTCCCTCTATTATCCTCATAGGGCTGGATTTGTGGAAAGATATTGTGTAAATTTAGTTTTGTCATGGAATATCTTGGTTTCTCCATCTATGGTAATTAAGAATTTTGCTGGGTATATAACCTGGGCTGGCATTTGTGTTCTCTTAGGGTCTGTATGATATCTGTTCAGGATCTTCTAGCTTTTATAGTCTCTGGTGAGAAGACTGGTGTAATTCTTATAGGTCTGCCTTTTATGTTACTTTACCTTTTTCTCTTACTGCTTTTAGTATTTTGTCTTTGTTTTGTGCATTTGATGTTTTGATTATTATGTGACAGGAGGTATTTCTCTTCTGGTCTAGTTTATTTGGCATTCTGTAGGCTTCTTGTATGTTCATAGACATCTCTTTCTTTAGGTTAGAGAAGTTTTCTTCTATAATTTTGTTGAAGATATTTATTGGCCCTTTAAGTTGGGAATCTTTCCTCTCTTCTATACCCATTATCCTTAGGTTTGGTCTTCTCACTGTATCCTGGTTTTCCTGGGTGTTTTGGGTTAGGAGCTTTTTGCATTTTACATTTTCTTTGACAGCTGTGTCAATGTTTTCCACAGTATCTTCTGCACCTGAGATTCTCTCTTCTATCTCTTAAATTCTGTTGGTGATGACTCTGATCTCTTTCCTAGGTTTTTTATCTCCGGGGTAGTTTCCCTTTGTGATTTCTTTATTATTTCTACTTCTATTTTTAGATACTAGATAGTTTTTTTCCATTCCTTCACCTGTTTGGTTGTGTTTTCTTGTAATCCTATATGGGATTTTTGTGTTTCCTCTTTAAGTGTTTCTACCTATTTACCTGTGTTCTCCTGTATTTCTTTGAGGGAGTTATTTATGTTCTTAAAGTCCTCTATCATCAATATGAGAAGTGATTTTTAAATTGGAATCTTGCTTTTCTGGTGTCATTTGTTATTCAGGACTTGCTATGGTGGGGCAACTGGGTTCTGATGATGCCAAGTAACCTTGGTTTCTGTTGCTTATGTTCTTACACTTGCCTTTCACCATCTGGTTATCTCTAGTGCTACCTTCACTCACTGTCTCTGACTGGAACCTTTCTGTCCTGTTATCTTGGTTGTGTCAGAACTCCTCAGAGTCCAGCTGTCTCTGTGATCCTATGATCCTGAGATCATGGTGTAATAGCTCCTAGGAGTCAGGCTACTTCTGTGATCCTGAAATCCTGGTGTGACCAAACTCCTGAGATTCTGTGATCCTATTATCCTATGTTCCTGGGCGTGTTAGAGCTCCTGGGAGTTCAGCCTCCTCTGGGTTTTGGGGGATTGCGTGCAGAGCTGACTCCCTAGGACTGCTCAGGGTACCAATGCAGACCAGAAGGATCCTGAGCCACTGACCATGAGGGAGTTTCTGAGTCCCCATGGGTCTCAATTACTCTCTGTTGGGGGGTGGTCACTGCCTCCTCACCTATGATCCTGGTGTTAGAACTCCTGGGAGTCCAGCCTCCTCTGGGTTTTGGGGGATTGGGTGCAGAGCTGGCGTCCTAGGACTACTCAGGGAACCAGTGGAAACCGGAAGCCAGGAATGTTTTGGATTTAACATTTTCTTTGACTGATATATCAACTTTTTCTATTGTATCTTCTATCCCTTCCATCTCATGTATTCTGTTGGTTATGCTTGTGTCTGTTGTTCCTGTTCTCTTCTTGATGGAGGTTTGCCATCTCCAAGATTCCCTCAGTTCATGTTTTCTTTATTGCTTGTATTTCCATTCTCAGCTCCAGAACAGTTTTTTCATTTCCTTCACCTGTTTAATTATATTTCCTGCATTTCTTTAATATTTCCTCATTAAAGGCTGAGACCTATTTGACTGTATTTTCCTGTATTATTTTGATGTATTCATTTATTTCTTCTTTAAAGGCATCTACCATCTGTATACAGTTGGGTTTAAGGTCACTTCCTTGTTCTTCAATTGTATTAGGATATCCAGAGCTTGCTGTAGTGGGAAAGTTTTGCTATGAAGGTGCCATGTTGCCCTGGCTCTTGTTTTTGTTCTTACCTGGACCTTCTGGTTGTCCCTAGATGTTTCTGGTGTAGCAAGTATCACGAAGGTTGGTCTAATCTGGATATTCCACATGCAGCAGGCCTCCTGTGGGCAGCCTTGTACTAGTTGTTGTTGGTATAGCAAGCCTGGAAAATAGAGCTCTGGGAAGAGCCCTCAGCTGGCTCAGGGTGGCTGGGCCCACTCAGGAATATGGGCAGAGGAATGGAAAGAAGGGATCTGACTGGTTGTTCCTTGTTCAATGGGCCTAGATATCTCTTGTTTTGCAGTCCTGGCAGAAGTCAGCAGAGCAGTGGCCACAAAATGGAGCTTCAGGAGAGCCCCGCAGCTGGCTCTCAGTAGCTCAGAGTGCTGCAAAAGACATGTGGGTGAATAGGAAGTAAGGGAATCTGACTTGGTTATTCTTGTTATGTGGGCCTAATGGAGGTTAGCAGAGCTGTGGCCAGACCATGGTGCTCTGAGGAGAGCCAGCAGCTGCCTCAGGGTGGCTGGGCACACTCCTGGAGATAGGCAAAGGAATGGGGAGTAAGGGATCTGACCTGATTTTTCCTTGTTTAGTGGTCCTGGGTGTCCTTTTTTTTCAGCAGGACTGATGGAGGCTGGCAGAGTAGTGGGCAGAATGATGCTCCAGGGAGAGCCAGCAGCTGGCTCAGGGCAGCTGGGCATGCCCCAGGGGACAGGCAGGGGAATGGGGAGTAAATGATCTGACCTGGTTGTTCTTGTTCTGCAGGTCTATTTGAGGCCAGGAGAGCAGTGACCAGACTGCCTGTTCTTTTCTAATGAGAGACAGAAAGGAAATCAATCTGGAGGGGAGGAAAGGGGAAGAAGAACTGGGAGGAGTAGAGGCGGGGGCGGAAACTAGAATCAAGATGCATTGTATGAGAAATGAATCTATTTTCAAAAAAAGAAAAAAATTGAAAAAGAAGGAAAAATAATAACAAATGGGAGAGAAATTCTCAAAGCCACAAGAGAAAAGAAACAACACATAATGATGTTCAAACCATGAAATACCATATTTCTCAACAGACCCTCCTCAGAGCAGTAGAAACTTAATGTTTCCACAGTACCAAGGAGGAAACAAAACAAAACAAAAAAACCAAAACAACAAAGGGGTCAACTGAGAATACTTCATCCAGTGAAGCCATTTATTTTAAAGAAATGAAGATGTGACAAACACTTTTCCAGACAAAATAAAGCTGAGAGAACAAATCTCCCCATGCCTGTTCTACAAGAAATGCTAAAGGAAGTTCTTCAAACTGAAACCATACCTTTTGTGGTGATTCCTGCAATCTCAGTGCTGTGGACGTAGAGAGGATCAAGAGTTCAAGATCAGCCTTTGCCATATAGCGAGTTGAAAGGTCATCCTGGGCTATATGAGACTTACCTCAAAAAACAAACAACAAAGGTTCATCATCAACAACAAAAACTGGGATGCAACATTAAAGAATCAGAAAAAAAACAGAATGTTACTGGTAAGAAAAATTATACAAAATAATTATATAAAATATCCAGAGTGCTCTAAGGTTGTATATTGTGGCATGTAAAGAATAATAATTCAAACCAATCAAAAACAAATAGATTAGCACATTAAGCAATAAGCAATGCAGAGAGATGTTTGTCTTCATTCCTATTATGTTATTTATATCTTTGTTTTTCTTCTGAAAAACAAATCATTTTACAAATTAGACCATTATTGGCTTGAGATTATAAATTTGTTTGGTTTGTTTCACTTTCATGCAAAGGAAAGCTGTAATCTAAACAATTTGGTGGTTTTACATTCTTCAGTGATTAAGTTTTCTCTAAAGTGTCTATCTACTGTTGCTGTTTTATTAAATAAGCAAAAATTTATTAGCATAGAAGAATTGATGCGTACATTATCCACAGAAATAACTGAAATGTTGTATGTTTGGCTCTATTTCCTGGCTTATTTACACATAAAAGAATTTTTTCGGTATTGCTTATTGCTTGTCCTATTCAGAGCTATGCACTTCACAGTCTTCATTCTTTGTATCTTTAACAGTTGTAAGCCTCTGTGTTAATTGATATCTACCTCATAAAGAAGCTCTGGTGAAGGCTAAGGAATGATGATGGATTCAAGGAAAACACATTCCATGCATATATGAATATTAAAGACTTACCATTTAAAAAGAGGACATGATGTTGGAGTAAATGCGGTTGAAGACACCAAGAAGAGTTAGAGAGAGGTAGTGGTGAATGGATATGACCAGATTGCATTGCAACAATACATGAAAGCTTTAAAGAATAAAAAAATGTTATTTAAAAATAAATGTAATGTCTGGTACCATAATACAACAATAGTTAGTTATTGCTCACACACCAGGGAACAGCTAGGGATTTATATCATAGTACTGTTTGGAGAGGTAAGTTACATGAGTTACAAGTCATTAAATCTTTGGTATACTCACACCAGTCAGATTGGCTAAGATCCAAAACACAGGAGACAGCAGATGTTGGCGAGGATGTGGAGAAAGAGGAACACTCCTCCATTGTTGGTGGGATTGCAAGCTGGTACAACCACTATGGAAAGCAGTCTGGCGATACCTCAGAAAATTGAACATGGTGTTACCTGAGGACCCAGCTATACCCCTCCTGGGTATATACCCAGAAGATATTTCAACATGCAACAGGGCCACATGCTCCACTATGTTTATAGCGGCCTTATTTATAATAGCCAGAAGCTGGAAAGAACCCAGATGTCCTTCAACAGAAGAATGGATACAGAAAATGTGGTACATTTACACAATGGAGTACTACTCAGCCATTAAAAATAATGAGCTCATGAAATTCTTAGACAATGGATGGAGCTAGAAAATATCATCCTGAGTGAGATGACCCAATCACAAAAGAACACACATGGTATGCACTCACTGATAAGTGGATATTAGCCCCAAAACACACAATACCTAAGATGCAACGCATAAACCTCATGAAACTCAAGAAGAAGGAGGAAGACCAAAGTGAGGGTGCTTTTGTCCTTTTTAGAACGAGTATCAAAAGATTCAACCAGAGCTCCCAGGATCTAAACCTCCAGCCTGAGAACAGACAGGGGCAAGCTGTCCTCTGAGAGGCTCTAACCAGCAGCTGACTCAGACAGATACAGACATCCAGAGCCAAACAGTGGATGGAGCTTGAGGACTCTTAAAGAAGAATAGGTGGAAGGATTGTGGGCCCTAAGGAGATAGGAACTGCACAGGAAGATCAACAGAGTAAACGAACCTGAACCCTTGGAGCTCTCAGAGACTGAATCACCAACCGTGGAGCATACCTAGTCTACACAGATCTACCTCCATGGGCTGAACCTAGGCCTCCCTGCACATATGTTGTAAATGTGCAACTTGGTTTTCATGCAGGTCTCAAACATCCGGAGTGGGGGCTATCCCAAAACATGCAGCCTGTATATGGAGTATGGTCTTCTAAAAAAAACAGTTGTTCAGTTATTCATGGAATATTATTTTTTTTATATCTCTAGTATTCAGTTTGCAACTACTTCATTGAGAATTTTTGTATGTATATTCATGAGGGATACTGGACTATAACTTAAATATTTTTGTTGGGTTTACACTTGATTTCACTATTTCAATATTATTTGCTTTGTGAAGGAGCTTATTGTGGTTCTGAATTTTTTTAAACATAACTCAAAAAGTATTGCTTGTTTGAAGGCTCTATAGAATTCTTGTATAAGTATATCTGACACTTGGTATTTTGCTTGTTTGTTTCTTTTCATTTTATTCTGTTTGAATGCTTTTTAAATTTTTTGATTTGCTGAAAATAAAAATTAAAAAAAAAAAATAAAACAATCAAAAAAAAAATCTTTGGTATACTTGATTCCATTACATAAGGAGCAGCATTTGTATTACAAACAAAAAATATTGTAACAATGATTGAAAAATTATAGTAATAATGATTGTGAAAAAAACAGGGATTTTTTTTAAAGGATGTAAATTTCTGTCTTGTATTTGGTGATTCAAGAATGGACAGAGATGCTCGAGACAGGATCCATTGACAACATATTAATTTGCATCATGGTTTAAATTTAAGCAGGAATCTGTCCTCCATTGCCAATGTCTAGTCCAAAAACCCTAGTACAAAAACCAACCTACCAGATTTTCATGAATTTTCTATAGCCCATGTCTGCAAGGGATTCCTTGTTGCTGCCTAATTTCTCTTTAATTCCAGCAGACAATAAACTTTGCCAAGAAAATCTACATTACTTAAAACTATAACTAATATACTACATGGAGAAGTGTATTAGTTAATTTATATCAGGATCACATCACCAAGACATGGAATATGACCTTCCTTAGTCTTTCCTCCCGTAGGAACATCAATTCAAATATCAGTTCATAGGGAAAATGCTTTCACAAGACATGAGGACATCAAGTGAAAGAGTACAGCATAGAAATCAGAAATGAAGAAGAAAGGAAGGACAATTTCATATTATGTGCATCCCCTCTAGTCAATCCCCAATGTCACATCGTCAGAAGATATCTTCTAAGTGGGAAGAGAGAGGAAAGTGAGCATCAGACATTACCTCACATTCTAAATCAAAATAGACATGGTCCCTCACATAAAATGAACACTGACAGATTAGTTTTTCAAATCAGCAGTTTTTTAATTCTGAATGGCAGCAAAAGTCTCAAGAGAAATTATCTTCCCTTATACTTGTTAGTTAATCAAATTTTGGCTGAAAAAACTCCTTAAAGTTGTTTTTTTCTGTGAAAATTCTTGAAAATTATCACATAAGAAGTTTCATTAGCTTTCCATTATATCCATGGAAGGCACTACACAGACATTTGCAGCACCATCATAGCGATATTTGGTCTTTAATGTTGTGTCTATTATCCGTAAGCCAGAAATCCTTCTCAGGCCTAGCTGTAAGCACATTAGTGTCAGGGAAAATGAAGTAGATGAACCTGGAATCAGCTTGCCAAGGTAGCTTCCTGAACCCCCAAACCAGTGAACAGAAGATGTATTGTGCATTATCACGATCAGGTTCATTTTCTTGTCAGAGCAATTTGTTATCTTGCAGGTCATTTGAAATGGTTCTTCTAGGACTACAGTATCTGGAATTTTCTGCAAAGATAGCTTTAGGTCTCCACAACTTTCAGCTTCTCTTTCAAGTAGGACTGTGTACAGCGTTGCCATCTCACCAAGATCCCTTTTCCACACAATCTTTAACTCTCCCATTTTTGTTAGGCCACTAAGGGTTCTTGCTCTCTCCAAAAATTCTTCCTTGACCTGCAGGTGGTATAGGTAGCAGCGTCCTTCTGTTGCCTGCAAAAATGTTCTGGTTCCAAATGTACACTCATCTTTTCCATCCAGATTGAGAGTATTTAATGGTTTGGGGGTGTACATTTCAGGTAGCTCCAAAGAAACATTTTGTATAAACACAGTTGCAGGTGAAATGTTTTGAATCTGGACTTCGAGAAATAAGTCATCCTTGTCTGAGTTGTAAAACTTGGTTTTGACATCCAGTGGTTGGGAAGGAGAAAATACACACAGATTCCTTAAAAACATCTCTGCTCACTGTGTTGAGCAGATATTGAATTCAGGGAAACAGCTTTCCCAGGGTCCATTCTTTTGTCATGAATGACATCATCAATACAGTGTTCTCTCACTATACCCATGAAGACCAAAATATGTAAAGGCTGAGTTATTTTCAGTATTATTTTATTATGACTTGTCATCACTAGAAATCCTCATGGAACTGTAATGTTCCCTTTCTCAGCAATATAGCTATGAGGATTTAACTTCAAACATTTACATTTGTGGTATAGGGCTACTTCTCATGAGACAGATACAGAAACTAGCAAGAAATTCAGTATCTTAACATGTGTCTTGAAAATGGATGAAAAAATCATGCTGAATAGACAACATCAACTTGACTAGAAGAAAAAAATTACAGGGGAAACTGTGGTCAGGATGAAAAAAGAATAAATAAAACAGAAAAAAGACAAATGCTTAAAAAGAAATTAAATTTTTAAAAGAAGGCATTGAAAACTAGAAGATGCATCATTGAGATGCTAGTCTGTAGAGTATTTAAATAAATGTAGATAAATAGATGACAAGTAAGGAAAAGGGTAAGCAGACAGGACACTAAACATGAGCAGTGATAATGGACACAGAATAGTTTGCAGCTAACCTGGAAGGAGGAAGAGAGGATAAAAATTCTTGTCCTTGATTTCAATATTGTTTCAGGTTCTTCAGGATCATGGCAAAATAAAAATGGTAGATCTGCCACTGGTAGATCAGATCAGTTGAATGGAGGGAATGTTATTTTCTTCTAGAAAAATAAATATACATCTGTTTTTAAATAGTGGATAGAAAACAAAAACTATATGAATTGAGAAGGGAAAAACTATGAAATAATACAGAAGTATCTGGAAAACTATCTACGAAAATTGAAATTATGTATGTATGTTTTATGTATTCAAAAAGGTGTATTGGGGCTGGTGACATGACGCCGTGGATAAAAGGCAATTTCTGGAAAGGCTGTGTTCAATCCTTGAGACCTACATGGTAGATGGAGAGGATCAGTTCCTGTGGGTTGTCCTCTGACATCCACATATCTGCTCTGGCATGAACACACACTTATAAAGAAATAAACAAAAAAGACTAATTTTAAAAACTATTTTTTTTTTTTTTTGGTTTTTCGAGACAGGGTTTCTCTGTGCAGCCCTGGCTGTCCTGGAACTCACTCTGTAGACCAGGCTGGCCTCGAACTCAGAAATCCGCCTGCCTCTGCCTCCCAAGTGCTGGGATTAAAGGCGTGCGCCACCACTGCCCAGCTTAAAAACTATTTTTAAAGGAGTATTGAAACAGGAACTGGGACTTTGTATTTGCTGGACAAATAATCTAGTGCTGAGATAAAGCAAATCAATAATCCCCAGAAATGCTGCTTTTAAATGCAGAAGCATAATAGTGGTGAGACACACCTGTAGTTTCAACAGTTGGAAAGCAGAGATAAGAAGATTTCACAAGTTAGAGGCTAGCCTGGTATATTTAGTGAGTTCTAGGACATCCAGGACTGTCCTGTCCAGCATGGCATTAAACAGGGGTTCAGGGAGGTTACCTGAAAGAGAGCAGAGTGGGGGGTTGGAGGCAAAGACACACAAAAAAAATGGTGATCTGTCTATAGTCTGATCAAATCACCGATTTTACTTTTTTCACATGGGTTATATACACAAAAAAGGCAGGATGTGGGGAAGGGGATGACACAGCAGTGTGGGTATTCAGAGAGAGTACAGATATCTTCCAGAACAGAGTATCAGCTGGATGAAGGTTCAGGGGACATGTCACAATGACTCTGACTATGATTCATTTGTCCTTATCTAAGTTGGTACTATCCATCAAGGTTACCTATCTACAAGGTCTATAACTATTTAGCCTGGCAATTTTCCACCAAAGCTGCTTGTTTACAATAGCTTATAGTCATCTGTTTCAGTGTTTTTCCACAGAGACCCAAGACTTTGTGTTAGCAGGTATATATGTCAGGCCTATTGCTGATTTTAGGCCTATGGCTGTTTTTAGGCCTTCAGCGTGTAAGCAGGGCTGCCCCTGACACAGGACTACAAAATAAGACCCTGTCTCAAAAGCCTTAAAATAATGAGCATGTGTCATATGCAAACAAAATGGGGAGCAGTCTGCAAGAGAGAAGGGAAATGGCTAGAGTAGGAGGCAGAAGGCACAAAGAAGAGGCAGTGGAGGAAGGAACAGCTTCTAAGTATGATGACACATGTGAATGCAAATGCTATAATGAAACAAATTATTTTTATGCTAATTTTTGAAGAATTTTATGTGTACAAATGTTTTACCTGCATGCATATATACACCAGATGCATGTCTGGTGCCCACGGGGGTCAGAAAAGGCTATTGGATCTGCTGGAGCTGTAGTTACAGATTGTTGTTAACTGTTATGTGGATGCTGGAAACCAAACTCAGGTCCTCACAAAAGCAGCAAGTGCTCTTAATGACTGAGCCATTTTGCTAGCCCTGCTACCATGAAAAACAACACAACCAGTATGATGGTTCACTGGGTAAAGAAAGGGACCTGGCAATCTGAGTTCTATTTGTGGGATCCATATGATGAAAGGAGAGAATTGACTCTAGAACTTTTTCTCTGACCTCCAAAGGAGCACCATGGTGTATAAATCCCCACACCCACACCTACACATATACACATACACAGAAAGAAATTAAAATGTAATAAAATGTAAACATCAATAGCAGTAATAAACAGATACATAAATCAACATGGAAACAGTCATAGCATGTGCCCTGTGTACTCTATTGACTGTCACCTATAAAATCATGCTTGACAACTATGCAATCAAGTTATAAAAAATCACAAAAATCTTGTAATGATAATCATTTTGTGTTTGGATTCATTCATATAGCTATCCTGGGCCACTTGTGGCCTATGGCCTATAAGTTATATACCTTAGCATGTATATAATTTTTTTCCATTATAGAAGAAGCCTTTTCATCTACAGAAAAATGAATTCAATTAAAGATAATTGTATTCACGTGAATTAAGACAGCCTCAGAAAGACAAATACTGTATATTTTCTAACTGTTATTCCTCAACTTTATATACATATATAAAATTATGACATGAAAGTAAAATAAAACTGTCTAAGAAACAAAAAGATTAACAGGAAGAAGAAGGGCTTAGGAGGGGAGAGAATCAGAGTATGGAAATAATATGTTTAACATACAAACTACACTTATATGAAAACTGAAATATAAACAAATATAAAAGAAAATGAGGTGGCTGGGGAGATGTCTCAGAGGTTAAAAGCACCAACTGCTCTTCCAAAGGTCTTGAGTTCAATTCCCAGCAATCACATGGTAGTTCACAGCCATCTGTAATGGGATTTGGTACCCTCTTCTGGTTTATCTGAAGACAGCTACAGTGGACTTATAAAAATAAATACATCTTTAAAAAAAAATAAAATGAGACAAGGTTAATATGGCTATATTTTTCTTATGGATATACATATGAAGTAGTGCCAGCTGCTAACAAGATATATATTTTCCTCATTACTCAATGTTGCTGAAAGACCAATTGGTCGTATATATGAAGATTCATTTCTGAGTTCCATTCTGTTTGGTTGGTCACTTGCTTTATATTTGTGCATATAAACATGCCATTTTTACTGTTATACCTTATAATATGGTTGTGATAATGATCTGTGTAAATGATCCAGTTTCTATCTTTTGAGTTCACCTATTCTCAGTTCTTTAAATTTCCATAGGGACTTTCCAAAAACAATTTGAAAAAAAAATCACCTTATGAAAGACTAATTTGAATTCTGAAATTTTTTATATGATGCACAACTCCACTTTTACTGCTTTTCATTTTTCCAGGGCAAGCTCCACGCTCAGGAGTAGTCAACCAACACATATTGGGCTCCATGTTTACTACAAAAGATGGCTGGAGCAGGGAGTAATTAATTGTCTTTCTGAACCATGTGTCTCCCATTTCAGAATTACCTTATCAGGGTGGGTCTGGGAGGATTGGAGGATGGGAAAGAATATGATCAAAATATGTCATATGAAATTCTTGACCTTCGCTTGATCCTTTTGGCTAGGGAAGACAGCTAGCTGGTCTGCTTCTGTGAACACACCATATCCTCAGCCATCCAAGAGGAACCACTACACTCAGAGCAATGGGTAAGAACCCTCTCCCACTACCCTATGCCCCAGAGCTATAACTGGGAGCCAGGGTGCTCAGGACCCATCAGCCACCCAAACCCCAACCCTCCAGAATACCACTCCCCTTCCACCTCTTGCTTGGTCCTTTTGGTTGGGGCAGACACCTAGCTGCTCTGCTCCTGTGAAGACACCATAGCCTGAGCCATTATAAAGGAGCCACTACACTCAGAACAGCAGAATTACAGGATCCCAGAGGAGGCCTGAATTCCAGGAGTTCTTCCACCCAAGAGCTCAGGATCACAGAGACATCTGGACTCTGAGGAGTTCAGACACAATCAAGATAACTAGAAAGATGGGCTCCAGTCAGACACAGTGAGTGAAGGTAGCACTAGAGTTAACCAGATGGTGAAAGGCAAGCACAAGAGCATAGGCAACAGAAACCAAAGTTACCTGGCATCATCAGAACCCAGTTCTCCCACCATAACAAGCCCTGGACACGCCATCACACCGGAAAAGCAGGATTCAGAATTAAAATCACTTCTCATGATGACGTTAGAGGACTTTAAGAAGAACATAAATAACTCCCTCAAAGAAGTACAGGAGAACACATGTAAACAGGTAGAATCACTTAAAGAGGAAACACAAAAATCCCTTAAAGAACTGCAAGAAAACAAAACCAAACAGGTGAAGGAATTAAACAAACCCATCCAGGATCTAAAAATGGAAGTAGAAACAATAAAGAAATCTCAAAGGGAGACTACCCTGGAGATAGAAAACCTAGGAAAGAGGTCAGGAGTCATAGACGCAAGCATCACCAACAGAATACAAGAGATAGAAGAGAGAATCTCATGTGTAGAAGATACCATGGAAAACATTGACACAACGGTCAAAGAAATGCAAAATGCAAAAATCTCCTAACCCAAAACATCCAGGAAATCCAGGACACAATGAGAAAACCAAACCTAAGGATGATAGGTATAGATGAGAGTGAAGATTCCTAACTTAAAGGACCAGTAAATATCTTCAACAAAATTATAGAAGAAAACTTCCCTAACCTAAAGAAAGAGATGTCTATGAACATACAAGAAGCCTACAGAACTCCAAATAGACTAGGCCAGAAAAGAAATACCTCCCGTCACATAATAATCAAAACATCAAATGCACAAAACAAAGACAAAATACTAAAAGCAGTAAGAGAGAAAGGTAAAGTAACATAAAAGGCAGACCTATAAGAATTACACCAGTCTTCTCACCAGAGACTATAAAAGCCAGAAGATTCTGGACTGATATCATACAGACCCTAAGAGAACACAAATGCCAGTCCAGACTACTATACCCAACAAAACTCTCAATCACTATAGATGGAGAAACCAAGATATTCCATGACAAAACCAAATTTACACAATATCTTTCCACAAACCCAGCATTACAAAGGATAATTGATAGAAAATTCCAAAACAAGGAGGGAAACGACAACCTAGAAAAAGCAAAAAGAAGATAGCTACACAAACATAATTCTACCTCTAATAACAAAAATAACAGGAAGCAACAATCATTTTTTCTTAATATCTCTTAACATCAATGGACTCAATTCCCAATAAAAAGATGTACACTATCAGACTGGATACATAAACAGGAGCCAGAATTTTACTGCATACAGGAAACCCACCTCAGTGACAAAGACAGACATTACCTCAGAGTAAAAGGACGGAAAACAATTTTCCAAGCAAATGGTCCCAAGAAACAAGCTGGAGTAGCCATTCTAATATCAAATAAAATCAACTTTTAACCAAAAGTAATCAAAAAAGATAAGGAAGGACACTTCAGACTCATCAAAGGAAAAATCTACCAAGATGAATTCTCCAATTCTGACCATCTATGCTTCAAATGCAAGGGCACCCACATTCATAAAAGAAACTTTACTAAAGTTCAAAGCACACATTGTAACTCACACAATAATAGTGGAGGATTTCAACACCCTACTCTCAGCAATGGACAGATCATGGAAACTGAAACTAAACAGAGACACAATGAAATTAACAGAAGTTATGAACTAAATGAATTTAACTGATACCTGTAGACCATTTCTGTGCTTCCCGCATGGTGGCGGAAGAGGCCCTCGACTGCGGTGGAGTTTTGCATGTGGGATTTGGGCCAGTGGGCCGATGAGAGTCTGAGTCCTGTGGCCGAAGCGGCTGGTTGGAGAACTTCCCACCTGGAGCACTGTGGTTCCCACATGGTTGAGACTGTCGCAGTCGTAGAAGTAGGCCCATAAAGACACGCAGACTGGGCTTTCATGAAGTAGTTTTATTGACGAGAATGGTGAATCTGGTGCACAGCCCCTGAGAAGCCAGGAGGAGTTTACTTATATTGAGAAGGGGCAGGACTAGGGAGGAGACTTAATTACTTATGTCCCCTGGCCTAATTAATATGCAGATCTCAAGGCAAAGGGCTCTTAGGCATGCCCCTTAAGTCTTATGTGACTTAAGATTACAGGTGAAACGGAGAGGGCCCTGGTTCTGGGGGCATGGCCACACCTGCAATCTCAGGATTCCAGGCCAATGGCAACCCTTCCATGGTCCAACACATTTCATCCTAAAACAAAAGAATATAGCTTTTTCTCAGCACTTCATGGTACCTTCTCCAAAATCGATCATAAAATTGGTCACAAAACAGTCCTCAATGGATACAAAAAGATTGAAATCATCCCTTGCATCCTATCAGATCACCACGGACTAATACTAGTCTTTAATAATGACAAAAACAATGGAAAGCCCACATACACGTAGAAACTGAACAACTCTCTATTCAGAGATGACTTGATCAAGGAAGAAATAAAGAAATTAAAGACCGTAGAATTTAATGAAAATGAGGATACATCATACCAAAACTTCTGGGACTCCAGGAAAGAAGTGCTAAGAGGAAAAGTCATAGCTCTACATTGCCTACAAAAAAAAAAAAAAAAAAAAAAACTGGAGAGAGCATACACTAACAACTTGACAGCACACCTGAAAGCTCTAGAACAAAAAGAAGCAAATACACACAAGAGGAGTAGACAGCAGGAAATAATCAAACTCAGGGCTGAAATCAACCAAGTAGAAACAAAAAGAACTATACAAAGTATCAACAAAACCAGGAGCTGGTTCTTTGAGAAAAATCAACAAGATAGATAAACCCTTAGCCAGATTAACCAGAGGGCACAGAGACAGTATCCAAATTAATAAAATCAGATCTGAAAAGGGAGACATAACAACAGAAACTGAGGAAATTCAAAAAATCATCAGATCCTACTACAAAGGCCTATACTCAACAAAACTGGAAAATCTGGATGAAATGGACAATTTCCTAGACAGATACCAGGTACCAAAGTTAAATCAGGAGCAGATAAACCATCTAAACAGTCCCATAACCCCTACAGAAATAGCAGCAGTCATTAAAAGTCTCCCCACCAAACAAAAGCCCAGGACCAGATGGTTTTAGTGGAGAATTTGATCAGACCTAATACCAGTTCTCTTCAAACTATTCCACAAAATAGAAACAGAAGGAACACTACCCAGTTTGTTCTATGAAGCCACAATTACTCTCATACCTAAACCACACAAAGACATAACAAAGACAGAGAACTTCAGACCAATCTCCCTTATGAATATTGATACAAAAATACTCAATAAAATTCTTGCAAACCAAATCCAAGAACACATCAAAACTATCATCCATCATGATCAAGTATATCCCAGGAATGCATGGATCGTTCAATATATGGAAATACATCAATGTAATCCACTATATAAAGAAACTCAAAGGAAAAGAAAAAACACATGATCATCTCACTAGATGCTGAGAAAGCATTAGACAAAATTCAACACCCCTTCATGGTAAAAGTCCTGGAAAAATCAGGAATTCAAGGCCCATACCTAAACATAGTAAAAGCAATATACAGCAAGCCAGTAGGCAGCATCAAATTAAATGGAGAGAGAAACTTGAAACAATCTCACTAAGATCAGGGACTAGACAATGCTGCCCACTGTCTCCCTATATATTCAATATGGTACTGGAAGTCCTAGCCAGAGCAATTAGACAACAAAAAGAAGTCAAAGGAATACAAATTGGAAAGGAAGAAGTTAAAATATCACTATTTGCAGATGATATGATAGTATACTTAAGTGACCCCAGAACTTCCACCAGAGAACTCCTAAACCTGATAAACAACTTCAGCAAAATGGCTGGTTATAAAATCAGCTCAAACAAATCAGTAGCCTTCCTCTACTTAAAGGATTAAACAGGCTGAGAAAGAAATTAGGGAAATGACACCCTTCACAATAGTTACAAATAATATAAAATACCTTGGTGTGAATGTAACCAAGCAATTGAAAGATCTGTATGACAAGAACTTCAAGTCTCAGAAGAAAGAAATTGAAGAAGATCTCAGAAGACGGAAAGATCTCCCATGCTCGTGGATTGGCAGGATAAATATAGTAAAAATGGCCATCTTGCCAAAAGCAATCTATAGATTCAATGCAATCCCCATCAAAATTCCAAATCAATTCTTCATAGAGATAGAATAAACAATTTGTAAATTCATTTGGAATAACAAAAAACCCAGGATAGCGAGAACTATTCTCAATGATAAAAGAATTTCTGGGGGAATCACCATCCCTGACCTCAAACTGTACTACAGAGCAATAGTGATATAAATGGCATGGTATTAGTACAGAAACAGGCAAGAAAATCCATGGAATAGAATTGAAGATCCAGAAATGAACCCACATACCTATGGTCACTTGAACTTTGACAAAGTAGCTAAAACCGTCCAA
This sequence comes from Mastomys natalensis, assembly GCA_021653895.1. Lineage (NCBI taxonomy): Eukaryota > Metazoa > Chordata > Mammalia > Rodentia > Muridae > Mastomys > Mastomys natalensis. The sequence goes on along the minus strand of JAJTUV010003092.1, from coordinate 49,510 downwards.
TGGAAAAAGGACAGCATTTTCAACACATGGTGCCGGTTGAACTGGAGGTCAGCATGTAGAAGGATGCAAATCAGTCCATTCTTATCTTCCAGTACAAAGCTCAAGTCCAAGCAGATAAAGGACCTTCATATAAAACCAGATACACTGAAACTAATAGAGGAGAAGGTGGGGAAGAGTCTGGAATACTTGGGCACAGGGGAAAAGTTCCTGAACAGAACACCAATGGCTTATGTTCTAAGATCAAGAATTGACAAATGGGATCTCATAAAATTGCAAAGCTTCTATAAAGCAAAGGACACTGTCAATAGGACAAAATGGCAACCAACAGATTTGGAAAAGATCTTTACCAATCCTACATCCAATAGAGGGCTAATATCCAATATATACAAATAACTCAAGAAATTAGACTCCAGACAACCAAATAACCCTATTAAAAATGGGGTACAGGGCTAAACAAAGAATTCTCAACTGAGGAAACTCGAATGGCCGAGAAGCACTTAAAGAAATGTTCAACATCCTTAGTCATCAGGGAAATGCAAATCAAAGCAACCTTGGATTCCACCTCACACCAGTCAGAATGGCTAAGATCAAAAACTCAGGTGATAGTAGATGCTGACAAGGATGTGGAGAAAGAGGAACACTCTTCCAATGTTGGTGGGATTGCAAACTGGTACAACCACTCTGGAAATCAGTCTGGTGGTTCCTCAGAAAATTGGACATAGCATTACCTGAGGACCCAGCTATACCACTCCTGGGCATATACTCAGAAGATGCTCCAACATATAACAAGGACACAGGCTCCACTAAGTTCATAGCAGCCTTATTCATAATAGCCAGAAGCTGGAAAGAACCCAGATGTCCTTCAACAGAGGAATGGATACAGAAAATGTGGTTCATTTACCCAATGGAGTATTACTCAGCTATTAAAAACAATGAATTCGAGAAATTCTTAGGTAAATAGATGGAACTAGAAAATATCATCCTGAGTGAGGTAACCCAATCACAAAAGAACACACATGGTATTCACTCACTGATAATTGGATATTAGCCCAGAAGCTTGAAATACCCAAGATTCAATTCACAGACTACATGAAGCTCATGAAGAAGGAAGACTAAGTATGGATGGTTCGGTCCTTCTTAGAAGGAGTAACAAAATACTCATGGGAGCAAATATGGAGACAAAGTGTGGGACAGAAACAGAAGGAGGGGCCATCTGGAGACCATTCCACCTGGATATCCATCCCATGTGCAGTTACCAAAGGTAGATGCTGATGTGGATGTCAGGAAGTGCATGCTGACAGGAGCCTGATATAGCTGTCTCCTTAGAGGTCTCCCAGAGTCTGACATATTCAGAGGCAGATGCTCACAGCTAACTATTGAACTGATCATGGGGTTCCCAATGGAGGAGTTAGAGAGAAGACTGAAGAAGCTGAAAGTGTTTGTGGCCCCATGAGGAGAGCACCAATACCAACCAACCAGAGCTCCTAGAGTTTATACCACCAGCCTGGGAGCACATAGGGAGGGACCCATGGCTCCAGCTGTATATGTAGGGGAGGATGGCCTTGTCGGGCATAGGTGGGAGAGGAGATCCTTGGTCCCATGAAGGCTGGACGTCTAGTGTGGGTGAATTCGGGAGTGGGGAGGTGGGAGTGGGAGGGTAGGTGGGGGAACATCCTCATAGAAGCAGGAGGAGGTGGGATGCGATAGGGGATTCTTGGGCAAGGGGGTCGGAGAAATCAGGTAAGGGGATAACATCTGAAATGTAAATAAAACATGCAATAAAAAAAAAACAGAAAAAAATAAGAAAAGAAATTCTCAATGAAAAAATATTAAATAAAAATTTCTAACGTTTTAAACATTAGAAACTTATAGTTTGAGGGGCTAGAGAAAGATTCAGCAGTTAAGAACTTGTGCTGCTCTTGCAAAGAACCCAGGTTTGGCTCCCAGCATCCACATTCAGTGGCTCACAACCACTATAACTCCAGCTCCTGGGGATCTGACACCATCTTTTTGCAGCTGAAACATATACATGAACATGCACCTTTTTTCTGCATGGCACATGTAGTTTTCCATTTTTAAATTTCTTCTCTTATGGTTCTCTTTCTAGTTTCATGACCTATGGCCATACATACTAGTGCATATTCACATATACTCAAAGTCTAGAATCAACATATGAAAGAAAATAGTCAGGGCTTGTCTTTCACAGTCTGGTTCATTTCACTTAATATAATGACTTACAATTTCATCAAATTTCCTGAAAATGTTATAATTTTACCTCTCTATTGAGCTGAGTGATATTCTGTTGTGTATATTTTCCATTTGTGTATTGGTAGATATCTAGCTTGTCTTTGTTTCTTAGCTATTATGAATAGTGAAAAAACATGAATGTGTGGATATCTCTGTGATAGGACTTGGTGTCCTTTGGGTACATGTCCAGGAGTGATTATAGCAGGGTCACATGGTAGTTATATTTTTGGTTTTATGAAATTCCTCCATACTGATTTTCATAGTGACTATACCAGTTTATATTCCTACCAGAAATTTATATAATGGTTGTTTCATCTTCATCTGCATGGTTTTCATCACTTGCTTTTTTCAAAAAAATATTTATTTTATTTTTAATTACATGTATGTGAATGTGTATGTATGTGGGTAGGTTCACATGAGTGTCGGTGACCTCTTCAGCCAGAGGTGTGGATACTCGTGGAGCTGGATGTAAAGGCAATTATGAACTGTCTGATGTGGGCACTGGAAACAAAACATGGATCCTCTGCAAGAGCAATGAGTGCTCTCTAATCTGAGCTCTTAACACTGAGCCATTGCACCCATACACCCACCCACTCCATCCTACCCCATCCCCACACACAGACACACAAATTTTATTTTTCATCAAAATTCTTACATGTATGTATAAGAATATGCATATTCTATTTATAATATATAAACACTTTTTACATCATACATAGTATTTATATATTATATATTCCTCATAATGTATATTTATAATTGTTAAATGCTTATATTTATATCTTTTCAATTGACTTCCTGACAAACTGGCATTCTTTTCTGCCTTGCCCTTTTTTGATTTCAGACCTATTTCATTTTGATATGTCTTGACATTGTCTTTCGGTCTACATGACATTTTCTTTTGATCTACAAAGTTTTCTTTTTCTTGAGAAATCCACTTATACTTCTGTGGAAGGGATTCCTTTCATGTGACAAATGACTTTATTTTTTGTTTTGTTTCATAATTCTCTGACTTTGACCTTGATAATTCAATTCTAATACAGTAAAATAATCTTTCTGAGTGTCAAATATTGAGAATATTTAGTCTTCATGATATTTCTAGCCCTAAATTTGTGGATATTTTAACCATTGTTTCTTTTAATAATCTTTTTTCTCCATGTCTTTTTTTCCTCTTAAAATTCCAGCTCTAGGAGTTCTGATACCCTGGATCTGGCACCTGAAGGCACCCATATGCGCATATATTATAATATATTAGTCAATTTTCTGTTGCTATAAACAAATGCCTGAGGTTAGGTACCTTATAAATAAAGCAGATTTATTCACCTTATAGTTTGTGGGAGATGAGTGTCCAAGATCAGTCATTCATCTGTTCAGCTTCTGCCAAGGACCTGTTTTGATGTGTCAGATAGACAGCATGATGGTAGGACCATGTGTGAAGTGATATGACATTATGAAAAGCCAGAAAGCCAGAGAGATTCACAGGTCACTCTCAATGTTATAGAGGAATCAATTCTTGAGTAAACTAACTCCTGATGTGATACAAGAATTAATCATAGTAAAAAGAAATACTCTTAGCAACTTAATTACATTTCAGTAGGTTACAGGATTCAATAAGAATATCTATAATTATCTATAAAAGATATTGACACACTCCTCCCTTTTCAGCTACCTATGTGCAGGAGATCAGATTTTCTTCTGAGATTTCAACCTAAGGAGCTGATCACAATATAATGAATACAGAATTGAATATTAGGATCTGCCAATAAACAAATTATAAAAATGCAAGTGGGATTTATCTCATTAGTTTCTGTTCTGGAAGTGACAGTTATTTCAGTTATTTACATGTAATACAAGTTGTTTTTAACTTATAATGAGTTATTAGTTTTAAAGATTTGCATGTGTGTGTGTGTGGGGGGGGGTGTGTCTTTGTCTGTGAGAATGTGTACCACATGTGCATGGGTACCCATGAAGTCCAGAAAAGAGCGTTGATCTCCTGGAGCTAGAGTTATTGGCAGTTGTGGATTCTGGGAACGAAACTTAGGTTCTCTGGAAGAGCAGCAAATGATTATAACTGCCGAGCCATCTCTCCAGCCCTGAGTTACTATTTTTTAAATAGATAGTAAGTACCATTTTAAAACAAAATAGAAATAAAGGAATATGAAGGAGCAACTAGCTCAACACAAGACAAAAATTCAGCAAGGAAGATCTTAGATTTTGAAGTTCTAGGTCAAGCCATTCTATACACAGTGCAGTAGGAGTTGCGTATCTAAGGCCCTGGGAAGTCACACTCTCATGGCTTTTCTAGATGGAGTTCACATGGTTGCCCTATTAATCATTTTATCTTTTAAAAGAGTATGTTCTGGGCTGGAGATATAGCTCAGTAGGTTGAAAGCCAGCCTTGCATACCCAAGGTCCTGTGTTCAGTCTCCAGCATCATCTAAAATGAGGTGGTGGAGGCACATAGGCTTGCAGTCCTAGCCATTTTAGAAATGGAAGCTGGAGGGTCAGGACTTCAAGCTCATCCTCTGCCCCTCAGATCACCTACTTGAGGGACAGTGCAGAGAGGGGAAACAGTTTTACCAGCCAGTTATAGAGATACAAGTTGCAAAACTAGACACAGGTGAAGATGGAATAAACCAGAGAATGAGAAAGGGCCAGAAGATTAAAACAGATTACTAGAGTTAGTTTTGTGACTAAGCGGAGCAATTCAGTCAGAGGCTGAGAAAGAAGTCAGATTCAATCAGTCATCTTGGAGAGGAGTTTGAGCCAGAACAGCTGAGTTGACCAGCCAGCTAGAGTTCAGAAAGAACTAGAAAGGGTGAGCTTGTTTAGCAGTAAGTCTCAGAAGCTGAAAACATTCTCAAGCTTAGATTAGATTGTACAGAGGCTAAAAGCTTTCAAGACTAGACCTAGGTTAGCAGACAGAGGCAATAAGCTTTGGAGATGAAAATTACTTCAGGAGAATAAAAGTTACAGTTACAGGTGGGTTTTCAAGTATATAACTTGGGCTTTTTATTCTGTAGGGCAGGGGCTGGGTCCAGCCATTATGGCATAGTGTACTATGGGTGAAAGCTAGCAGTTGGAGGTCCTCAGGGAAAGGGCCTGGCTACTCGAGTGCCTTTAAGAGCTTACAGAGATCCTCCGTGGCAGAACTGATGAAAAATGGCTATCTTGCCAATAGCAATCTACAAGTTCAGTACAATCTCCATCAAAATTTGAATTACAACCTTTACAGAAGATATAACAATCCTAAAACTCATATCAAATCATAAAAGACTGATTATCTAGAATAATCATAACAGAAAGGACAATTCTGGAGGTACCATAATACCTGACTTTAAATTATACTACAGAACTATATAACAAAGACAGCATCATACAAACACAAAAACAGATACATAGACCAATAGATGAATAGAGGACCCAGGTATAAGCCAACACACTACAGATGCATAATCTTTGACAAAAAAAATGTAAAATCAAAAACAGACATTATAAAAAATACATTCATGTTAACAAATGATTCTGGGACAACTGGGTATCCAGATGACTGGATGTCTCTCACCCTGCAGGAAAAAAATCTTACATAAGAGCAACAGTTTCCTTCACTAACATGGTGGCTCATAGCCATTCATAAGTCCAGCTCTAGGGAATTCATTGCCTCCTTTTGGCCTCCACGGGCATTGCATCCATGTGGTGCACATACATACATGCATGTAAAACACTCGAGCACATAAAATAAATCTTTAAAAACAAATAAAAACCCTTAAAATAAGACCAAATACATTGAAACTGCTAATGGAAAGTTCAAAATACTTCTAGATATATTCATAGGCAAACATATTTAAAAAGTGATTTCAGTAGCATACAAGATGAACTCAATAATTAACAAATGAGATTACATGAAATGAGAAAGCTTTTACACAGTAAACTATCACCAGAATGAAGAGACAGTCTGCAGACTAGGATAAAAGTTTTGCCAACTATATGTCAAAGAACAAGTTGATAGCTAGAATATGTAAAGAGCTAAACAAAAGAAAGAAAAAGAAAAAGAAAAGAAAAAACTAAAAAACAGGGCTAGAGAAATGGCTCAATGGTTAAGAGCAACTGGCTGTTCTCCCAGAGGACCTGGGTTTGATTCCCAGCACCCATATGGTGGCTCACAGCCATCTTTAATGGGATCTGGTGCCTTCTCTGGTATGTTTGAAGACAGCTACAGTGTACTTACATACATAAATTAAATAAATAATTCTTTTTAAAAAAGAAAAACTAAAAAAAAAAAAATCTTTCAATCAAAATATAGGCTAATGAATTGAATAGACAGTTCTTAAAAAAAAGAAACACTCAAATGACCAAACAAATGGTGGGTCTGGAGCAATGGCTCAGTGTTAAGAGCTCAGATTAGAGAGCACTCATTGCTCTTGCAGAGGATCCATGTTTTGTTTCCAGTGCCCACATCAGACAGTTCATAATTGCCTTTACATCCAGCTCCACGAGTATCCACACCTCTGGCTGAAGAGGTCACCGACACTCATGTGAACCTACCCACATACATACACATTCACATACATGTAATTAAAAATAAAATAAATATTTTTTTGAAAAAAGCAAGTGATGAAAACCATGCAGATGAAGATGAAACAACCATTATATAAATTTCTGGTAGGAATATAAACTGGTATAGTCACTATGAAAATCAGTATGGAGGAATTTCATAAAACCAAAAATATAACTACCATGTGACCCTGCTATAATCACTCCTGGACATGTACCCAAAGGACACCAAGTCCTATCACAGAGATATTCACACATTCATGTTTTTTCACTATTCATAATAGCTAAGAAACAAAGACAAGCTAGATATCTACCAATACACAAATGGAAAATATACACAACAGAATATCACTCAGCTCAATAGAGAGGTAAAATTATAACATTTTCAGGAAATTTGATGAAATTGTAAGTCATTATATTAAGTGAAATGAACCAGACTGTGAAAGACAAGCCCTGACTATTTTCTTTCATATGTTGATTCTAGACTTTGAGTATATGTGAATATGCACTAGTATGTATGGCCATAGGTCATGAAACTAGAAAGAGAACCATAAGAGAAGAAATTTAAAAATGGAAAACTACATGTGCCATGCAGAAAAAAGGGACACTACTGGACAGAGAGATGAGAAACAGAAGGAAGGAGTACGATGTGATAGGGAGGGGAGGAAGAGGAAGACCAATTAAATAAAACGTGTAGGAAAAGTATATAATGGAAACCATTAACTTGCATGCTAATGTCAAAAAGCTAATAAAATTAATAGATACTTATAAATAAATATATTTAAAAAGACTATGGTGAAAGATGATAAACATTAAAGAAGAACTTTCCAAAAGTAAAGAAAATATTTTACCTGTCACACTCAAATCAGTAATGGCTTGATTTCTTGTGACTGGTAAAGATTAAGCATCCTTTTGTCATACTAATATTTGATGCACAAGTATCATTTATTAAAATAACCATATGCCCAAAATTTTCTGCAACACCATATTTATAAGGAAATCTTTGTTAGATATTCTGTTCTATCTCATTGGCATGGCTTTTTTTTATCTTTTGGAGGGGGAAGGAAAGAGTTTATTTGACTTGCAGTTTGATATCAGTATTCATCACTGAAGGAAGTCAGGACAAGAGCCAAACAGGGCAGGAACCTGGAGGCAGCAGCTGGTGCAGAGGCCACATAGCAGAGCTGCTTATTGACTTGTTCTTCATGACTTTCTTCTAGAAATCCTGCTTTCTTATAGAACCTAGTAGATTTTTACAGTTCTCCCATTGGCTAGAAGTACTTATACAGTTATTTATGAAACCCTGCATTATATTTCCACCCTGCTTCTCTGGCTTTGCTTACTTTAGGTGGTAGATACCAGGCTGTCCTATACCTCTTTAAAATAACAATATGATAAAGAGAAGATAAACAATCTCAGCTGTGAGAATGTAGGCTTTTGCTTCTTGTTTTTTAAATTTTTTAAAAATATTTATTTATTTATTTTTCTTTAATTTTTTTTACAGTCCAGTTGTTATTCTCCTCCCTGTCTGCCCTCCAACAGTTTCACATCCCATACCTCCCCCGGCCCTGTGTCTCCAAGAGGATGTCTTCATCTCCCACTCACAACTCACCAAACCTCTCCACTCCCTGGGGCCTCAAGTCTTTTGAGGGTTAGGTCTTCTCTCACTGAAGCCAGACTAGGCAGCCCTCTGCTTTATATGTGTTGGGGGCCTTGGACCAGCTAGTGTTGTCATCTTGTTGATGAAGTCTGAAGCATAAAAAACAGACAAACAAACAAACAAAAAAAAAAACATGGAGGGACTAATGCTCTAGGGTTCAAGTAACTATCACCATCTGTTCATGGAATATGGGGATCTCCATTGCCACTCTGTTAATGTTTTGCATAGTGCAGGTATTTATGGAAGGGAGGTAGCTGAAACATATGGTTTTTTATCTTTTCTTTTTAACTTACGTTTATGTGTGTTTGACTGTTTACATCTATGAATATTACATGTATGTAGGTGCTGAGGAGGCAAGAAGAGGGTATCGGTTCCACCAGAACTTGAGTTACATAGGCAGTTGTGAGCAACCAAACGTAAGTGCTTAGAACCAGACCTGGGTCCTCTGCAACAGCAAGTGTTCTTGAATCCTGAGCAATCTTTCCAGTCCCTGTTCTGTTTTTCATTTTATTTTTATTTATTTCTGAAAATTCTACATTTATCAGCAATATGTTTCATTTATATAGAAGACTTTATTCCAAAAGTGTTATTTTTATTTGAATGAATTTGTAAATGTAAAAATCCCAGTGCTTGCTTGTTGTGGAAATTGATCAGTGGAAATACACAGAGTCAAGAGTCAAGATTATCTTGAAAAAACAAATGAATTTAGAGACCTTGGAGGGGAGAGATTATCAGGACTCAGAGGGATGGACCTTAGATGAAATGTCTTACGGTGGGGAGAGGGAACTTGTAGAGTCCACATCCAGTAGAAAGAAGAGAGATGGGGTTGCCAGGCCAGAGTCAAAAACTCTGACCCAGAATTGTCCCTGCAGAGACAAAAATGGAGAAGAGACTGAGGGAAAGGAAGTCCAGTGACCGACTCAACTTCTGATTCATCTCAAGGGGAGGCCCCAAGGCCTGACACTCTTACTGATGCTATGGTATGCTTACAGACAGGAGACTAGCATGGCTGCCCTCCTAGAGGCCTGGCAAGTAGCTGAAACAGTCAGATGCAGATACTTACACCCAACCAACAGACAGAAGTTGGGGACCCCTGGGGTTGACTTAGGGAAAGGCTGGAAGAAACTGAGGAGGGTGACCCCATAGGTAGATTAGCAGTCTCAACTGACCTGAACCCCCGAGATCTCTCAGACACTGAGCCACCAACCACGCAGCAAACACCAGCTGATATAGGCCCCTGACACATATACAGCAGAGGACTGTCTGGTCTGGCCTCAGTGAGAGAAGATGCGCCTAACCCTCAAGAGACTTGAGGCCCCAAAGAGTGGGGAGGCCTGGTGGGGTGGGGGGTGGGGGTGTGAGGGGTGGGGGTGGGGAGGTGGTGACATCCTTTTGGAGACTGGGTGGGGGTGGGGTGGGAGGTAGGAATGGGATGAGGAACTGTGAGAGGGTAGATGAGAGAGAGGTAACAGCTTGACTGTAAAAAATTTAAAGTAATTATAATAAAAAAGAAGGTTCTCAATGTTTACTACAACAGCTGTTATAAGACCCTTCTCAAAGGAAAAAAGAAAAGAAAAAGATAAAGGACACCAGTGGATATAGTGTTCAAGGAGAAAAGCCAATAGTTTCTAACAGTCTCTGAACACACTTCTGGTGTCTTAACCAAGAGCCACAAAACATTTAGATTCCCAGTCCAGTTAGCTCTCACCATAATGTATTATTCAACCCTTCTTAACATACTGCCATTAAGTTACTTTAATATATACTCAGTGTATTTTCAATTATGTAAACAAATTTTCTGTTGTCTATCTCAGGCTTGAGATATATGTTTGGGTTATCTGAAGTCAATAATCACAAAGGCCTGTCTTTAGTGTTACAAAGTAGAGATCAGATCCTGAGATGGAAGTCCTATAGTAGATGTTCCTTCAAGGTATCTGTGCTATTTAAAGGCCCAATAGTCAAATAAGAAGATAAATATATTCATTTGGCTTCATCACAGGCTACATTTCTTTCCGTGCTGTGCATTATGATTTACCATAATTCTTATTCTAGGACAAAATATCTACATTATTTTAACATAATATTGCCCAGACATAAACAATCATTTGGACAGTCATAAAAAAATTGTCTTGCTTCCAGGGTCTAAACTAGATCCTATCATTCTTAAACCCCTGGTAACTATTATTCTGCTCCTCATATTTTGTCCCTACACTTTTTTATTATAAAATGCAAATCTTTCAGACTTCAACAGTTTCATGCTAAAAAAATATGACCCTGCAGGATTTCAAAGACACCTACAGTTCCTCTGACTGCCATGGATCAGAGTAATTTCCTTTCCTTCAATAGGTAGAGTCAACAGCACAGTATCAACTAGTAGTCATTCACCCCTCAAGATTAAGGAATGAAAGTCTCCAAGGGAAGAAATAAGCTAGAGAATCACAAAGGCTAAAGAGGCAAATGACTAATGGCTAAAGTCTGATATACAGCTATAGAGTATTATTACAACAGGACATCATGTGACTAAGCAAATAGTAAAGACACAAAACCACACCAAACCAGGTAATACCAAAGTGGCCAACTGAGAAGACTGCTGATCGCCCTTTGCCTCATTGTATCAGTAGCTCCATATCATTAGCTATGCAAAATTATCCAACCTATCATAAGTCTGATTTTATCCCATATCTGAAAATACCATAAAAGGACAAAAAAGAAGGTAACTTCTTTTCCAGGAAACTCTCAATCCATTCTTGGAATTCCTCACCTCTCCTCCAGCAAAGTTTAACCCCCCACCTCTCTGTTTTGTCTTATTTGTCTTTTGCTTATGATCTTGCTGATTTATTGTTTTTGTGTTGTATGTCCTGCTTGGTTTTTGTTGTCGTTGTACTTATTTGTTACTTTTCCTGTTTGTTTTCTAAAGAGAGAAAGAGAAAGAAAGGACATGGAATTGGGTAGGTGAGGAGGTGGACAGGATCTAGGAGTAGCTGGGGACAGGGAAAGCATGATTAGAATACGGTGTAAGAAAAAAATTGTATTTTGAAAAAAAAAAAAAAAAGAAACCTGCACTCACCCTTTGAGAGTGTTAATATTGTCCTGTAACAAATTCCCTCTCAATTCCTTAAAATGGGAGGATGCATAAATTGCAAATGGATATATCCAATATGGGTGTACTTGAATGTATAAAGTAGATAGTAATAAATCTAAAAGGAGAAGTAGAAATACAAGTAAGGGAATACTCCACTTTCAACAATGGATATATCATTCAGAGTAGTTATAAAGAAACATAGGACTTTTAGTACAATATAAGTAAAATTTACTTAGCACAAATATGCAATCATTCTGTCCAATAGCAGCAAAATACATATTATTTTTCAAGCATATGTGGAATACTCTACAGGAAGGGCACAAAAATTCTAATAAATTTCAAAAGATAGAAGACAAAACAAGCATCTTTTCTGAACACAGTGGTACAGAGACTGGCAACGCTGAGAAATGCACACAGACGGTACAAAATAATCAATGAGACAAGAAAGAATTTTTTAAAGAAAATAAAAAAGGTATATTGAGAAAATTAAATAGAAAAACAACATTTTAAATCTAATGAGATTTAGAAATCATAATAGTTTTAAGAACATTTACAGCAGTAGGTGCCTCCAACAAAAAGACAAGCTGTCAACCAACCTGACAGCTAAAACTATAACAGGGTAAAATAAGCACAAAGTTACTATAAGGAATAAAATAGGATCAGACCAAAGTTAATGAACCAGAAACTGAAAACGCAGAACAAAATAAAGAAAATAAACTTGGTTTTCAAAGAGATAAAGGTGAAGCCTGGTATGGCTGTCCCCTGAGAGGCTGTCCCCTGAGAGGCTGTCCCCTGAGAGGCTGTGCCATAGTCTGACCTATACAGATCTGGATGCTCACAGCCAACCATTGGACTGAGCACCAGGTCCCAATGGAGGAGTTAGTGGAAGGACTGAAGGAGCTGAAGGGGATTGCAACCCCATAGGAAGAACAACAATATCAACTAACCAGACCCCCCCCCCCCCCAGAGCTCCCAGGAACCAAACCAGTAACCAAGGAGTACACATGGAGGGACCCATGGCCCAGCTGAATGTGTAGCAGAGGATGGTCTTGTTGGGCATCAGTGGGAGGAGAGGCCCTTGGTCCTGTGAAGGCTCAATGTCCCAGCATAGGGGAATGCCAGGGTGGGGAGGTGGGAGTAGGAGGGAGAAGGAGCACCCTCATAGAATCAGAGGGGATGTAGGAGGGGATAGGGGCTTAACTGGGAAGGGGGATAACAATTGAAATGTAAATAAAAATTAAATTAAAATAAAGGGAACTGACAAATGTTTAGGTATGACTAAGAAAAAAGGAAAAATAAACCCAAATAACTAAAAGAAGTACATGTTACATTTCAATTGACAATACAGATATACAAAATAAAATATGAACAATCACATACAACAAATTGGATAATGTAGAACAGATGGATACATTCCTACACTTATACAAGACTGAACCAAAATGAAATATAAAACTGAGCAGACTAGAAGACTAGGGATAGAGCCTAGCAAAGAAAGCCCAACATCAGATGACCTCACAGGTATATTCTAACAAACGTGGAAAGAAGAGCTAATACTAATCCTTGCCAATCTCCCTCACCCTCAGATATTAGGGAATAGTTTCAAAAAAAAAAAAAAAAAAACATGTTGCAAAGCTTGCAATACCTTGTTCCTAAAGCTGAGGAACACAGATTTTTTTTTTGAAAGTATTCAGTGGAATCTTTAATTAATTGTAATCAACATCACATTAAAAGGGCCATTCACCAGATTTAAGTTTAATTCACCCACTGGAATGCATTCCTGGGATTAATAATGCAACATACATGAATCAAAAAGGATAAACCTCATATGATCCCATCAATGGGTGCATAAATAGCATTTGACAAAATCCAACATTTGTGTAGTGTAATTTGAAGCTGGGTGTTTTAATGCCTCCAGCCATGTTCCTACTCCTTAAAATTGTTTTGGCCTTACTCACAGCCTTTTGTGGTTCCATATGGATTGTTCATCCTCAATCGGTGAAATATGACATTGGAATTTTGATGAATATGGTACTAAATCTGTATATTGATCTTGGCAATTTCTAGCACAATATGATCGCTTACAACTATCTTTAAGTCCAGTTCTAAGGAATCGACACCCTCTTCTGGACTCTGTGGGTACCAGGTACATATATACCCATACATGCAAAATAAAAGTAAATAAATATTATTTTAAGTATTCACACAACCCAGAATTATCTAAAGATTTGAGGCAGTCTCTATAAAAAAATCACAATATGATTCTTTACAAAAATAGAATAAACAATCCTAAAATTTGTATGAAACCACAAAAGATTGAACAATTGTCCATAATATCCAACATGTGGAATCCACTTAAGTGTCCACCAATGAATAAACTAAATGGAATATCCATACACAATAGAACGATATTCAGATATAGTAATAATATTGATGAATTGGGTGGATATTATGGTCATTGAAATAAGCCACATGGAGAAAGAAAATTATCACATGATCTCATTCTCATATTGAATCCAAAGAAATTAAATACATAGAAGTAGAAAGTATAACAGTGGTTACCAGGGACTGGGGGATGATGGATAATAGGGAGATGTTGACAGATTACCAAGTTTGAGTTAGACAAACAATAAATTCTGAAGATATATTTTACTGTAGGATGACTATAACTAATAATAATGTAGTATCTATTTGACTATTTCTAATATCTTTCCCAGAATATTTTAAATATTCTTACAAAACTGTGGTATATGAGGTGATAGATACATAAATTGGCTTTATTTACTCCATAATGTACATGTATATGAAAACTTCACATTATATTTCACGGATATACATAATAAAGAAATCAATATCCAATAAGCACACAAAAATGTCCTCAATATAGTTGTTAGAAAAATGCAAATTAAAATCACAGTGAAATACTAGGTTCTACACACTACAGTGAGTACTTTAAAAAACTGATAATGCCAATCATTGGTATTTATGCAAAGCAACTTGAGGTGTCATATATTGCTGGTGGGAGTCAAAACTGCATAAACGTTTTGGAAAAAACAGTCAACTTCATATGAATGCTCAATATACACCTACTGTGTGTCCTAGCAATTCTACTTCTCTCGTTTTACATAAAAACATACCCACAATAAAAGATGACAAAACTATTTATCATGGCTTTATTTATAATAAGCAAAACTTGGAATCATCCTAAATATCAATTAAGAGAATGTATAGGCTGAGGAAGCAAAAGATGGCAGTGGGCACAGATTCTCAAAAGACAGTAGAGCAGCCCAGAGGAGCCTGAGAGACTCATGGAAGCTCTTAGGGGACACATGGCAGTGGAGGAGGAATCTGCAGAGCCCACAGTATCAAAGTGGTCTCATGAAATTGGAAGGAATGATGGAGCCATGCAAAAGTAGCAAAGCAACTAGAGACTTGGTGCCTCTGATATGGGAGTGCTTTGGGAGCTTGGACCTCAGGACAAGGGAATACTTTGTTGCTGAGTAGGTCAGGTCCTCAGACTGAGCTAGCAGGGTCACAGAATAGAGCTGCTCATCCTGCTGCAGGGAGGTGAGCATGGGAGCCATGATGCTGGCTGCAGGTACAACAGCCAAACCCAGTGGGGTAGCCAGCAGAGAGATGTGCAGTAGCCTGAAGCTCTCTCTGATCCTTCTCTGGACACCCTGTTCAGCCACAAAATCACACTGACTCTGGGCAAACAACAGGATATCCGGGAGGAGTCTCAGTGATAGTCCAGTATTTATGGTGCTTCAAAAATCAGAAACCTTGAACCAGACCAATGACATTTTACAATAATTATTTTCATGCAAATCTGTTTGGGAAAAATATATGATGTGTGACACACTGCAGTTTGTAATGTCACTTCAATGAATTTGTGATGGAGGGGTGGGAACAATGGCAGAACAGAGCAGCATGCATGCAGCAGTGAGAGGTGGAACTAGAGACACAGTGGCAGCTGCAGCAGTGACAGATGCAGAAGCAGGACTCTGGTGGACAGAGGAGCATGTCATTGCTGACTAGGGCTGGCAGACTGGTGTGTAGCAGCCTGGAGAAAGGTTCATTTTCTGAATTCTGAATTAGGCCTCCTTAAAAGACCTTTATGGTATGTGCTGCTGCCAGAGCCCATGTTGGTGCTTGTGGTCCCTCTTACTGCCAGGGGCCATGTGGATGCCCATAGTCTGTTTTGGGACCCGAGGCCATGTTGATGTTCGTGGTCTTTCCTGCTGCTAGAGACTATGTTGAGTGTAGTTGAGCCAATTTAATCTTATCCCCGTCTAGCTTACAAATGAATGAGACTCAGAGTATGGTTATTTTATTTGGCTTTGACAATTACTGGGGGCTAACCCCTAATCTACTTTTCTAACTTTTGATTTGACTACTTCCACAGTGGTGTACCCCACATACTTGCTGTTTCTCCTGGCCATGTTCTCTCTCCAGCACCCTTCATCTCCCTCTCTCTCCTGCAACTCCTAACCAGGTAACTCAACCTGCCTCTAGTCCCTGTAGCCATTTTTATTTAACTAATAATTTTAAATTTAAAAAATAAGGTTTCCAAAACAAAAGCTGGTAAACATGAGAATTCACTTGTAGGCCTAGACCTTCAGGTACAGAATTTAGCATTACAATACATAGCAGAAGACCAAACCTCAAAAATTCCCCCTGTTTTTGTCTAAATAAAACGGCTATTTCTCTTATAATAATAAACAAAATATAGTGGGAACAATTATAAGAAGACAGTAGTCCCAGTCCCTAAAGTTGAGGTGGATGGTTTTAGTCATTTTATGAGTTATAAATATGTTGTCATTTTAGAGGATGATTACAAATATTTATGGTCTTAAACAGGGAGGAAATAAAATAGAGAGCTTAGACTCATTTCCTCCTCTCTATCATTTTTTCTTTCTTAGATAAAGGGAAAGGGTTGAGAACAAAAAGGGGGAATATAGAATTATCATATAGAAATAATAGAATAAAAGGGTACATTATTGAATCTACTCTTCATCTTAGAGCTATTGCTATTCTCAAAAAGTTTATTTTTGTTTACATGGATATGGATTATCTCACATTGATACAGGTTTAAGTTTTCCATTGATATAAATCTTTGTATATTGATACAAAATTTAAGGTTAATTTTGTTACAACATACTATATATTATGTTTCAACTCTTAGATATGCATTGTGCCTAAACAACTCATTTAAAAATACAAGGTTTAGTCCCAGTCCTTTTAATAGCTGCTATAACAAACTGTTTAGGATAATTAAGTAATGCAAATTAATAGTCAATCAATCAAACTCATGGTTTTGTCAGATACTAGTCTAGATTATCACAGAAATATACTTCCTGGGTTGAACAGATAATAAATACCTAGAAACAAGCAATGTTTGCTTTCTCAGATAAGAGACTCACAGAATATGGCATTTAAATATGTTTTTATTAATTTAGAATCTTTTTTGACATAGAGACAAGTCAGTTCCTGGCAGCACCCCATTCAATTTGAATCTAGGAGGTGAGTCTCAATGCCTACCTCCACAGTGACATACTTCCTCCAACAGGATACACCCAGCAGTGATTCTGGAGTTGATTTTCAGATTCTAGATTTATTTTCATGGCAGAACTATCAGAATTTGTTATCATGCTGGATTTCCTAATATCCTGAAATGAAAAGGCAGTTTGTTATGATCCCAAGCTTTTACACTGATTAGCTGTAAGAATTAACTGACCATTTTTTCTTTTCAACCAATCTTTATGACAAGACAATCTACAGAAAGAACAGAAATGAAAGTGAGTTTTAGGAGTTCAAATTTCACTATTTTATAATGTAATGTATTTTATGCATACAAGTGCAAATTTTGATAAATTAGTTGGCTAAGAGAAGGCTTCATGATGGGAACCAAAATTCTGAGATTAGAAATAAAATTTGGACTCTCTAGCATCACAAATAACTTATAAATCTAGGAAATAATAGATGAGTGAGAATAACTAAGGAGGGATCTAGGCAAAGTAAAAGAAAGAAAACAGGCTCAAGGACTAATTCTAGCATATTCCTAAAATTCAAAGGAAAAAAAAAAAACTGTTGTTAGTGAGCAGGAAGACTGGGAAACTATGATTTCAATGTGTATAATGTGTTTAGAGAAGTAAAAAATAACTATGTCAAAAGTCACTAAGAAGATCAGTGCTCGATCAGTGATCAATGAATTTATCAATTTATATGTTATTACATTGTGAAGAGCAACTGAAGTTGAGTGGTGGAAGAAAACCCTGGTTGCCCAGAGTTTAGAAATAAATTGTAAGAAATAAAAATGAAATGACAATTACATGTAGTCTTTTAGAGAGCTTGGATTTTGCTAGGAATGATATACCTGGAAAAGTAGTCATTTAATCTGAGCTCATTAAAGATGATTTCAGTTAAATGCTGAATGTCAATAATACTACTGTCAAAAGGGGAAGAAGTACAAACACCATTGGATCTTCAGTTTAAGAAACTGCCCTAAAAACTCATTGGTATGTTCTAATTTTCTACCTTTTGTCATTTAGTGACTGGAATTTCTGTTGGTGTTTGTTTTGTTTTGTTTGTTGTCTTTGCATTTTTGTGTGGTTATCTGAGACCTAAGTATTTCATCCCATCACATATTTTCATCCAAAGTCAATGACTGCCATTTACTTACCAAACTTCTGTCACTGTTTATTGAAATATTCTAATCTAGAAAGAGATAGAACAAAGTTATTTCACTCAGCAAAAAAAATCATATTGATCTTTAAAACTGACTACTCTGCTACCATCTGCTTAATCAACAAAATTGACAGTTATCAATCTGATAAGACTTATTTAATTGTGTGTGTGTTGCACATGTACAAAGCACACATATGCATGGAGCTGGAAGAGGCCAGGAGAAAGTATTAAATAGCCTGGAGTTACAAACACAAACACAAACACACACACACACACACACACACACCACACACACACAAATATCCAACATTCTTAACTATCAGAGAAATGTATACCAAAAGTACATTCTGATCCATCTTACCCAGGTCAGACTGGCTATAATAAAAATAAATAACAAATGCTGGTAAGGATGCAGGGGAAAGCATCCTATATATAGCGTTTATAAATGTAAATCAATATAGTCACTACAGAAATCAATATGGATAGTCCCCAAGAAAATACAACTTAAATTACCTTATTATACAGTTATGTCATTCCTAGGTATTTATCTTTGGAATTTCAAGTTAGTATGGCACTGAGATGGCTGCTCATCCATGTTTACTGTGGCCTTGTTCACAATCATCAAGTTATATAGTCAGTCTAAGTGTCCATCAATAGATGGATAGATAGAGAAATTGGCATACATACACAATGTAGCCATAAAAGAACATATATTATTGCAAGAAATAGATGGAGCCGAAGATTATTATGTTAAGCAAAATAAGCCAGGCCCAGAAAAACAAATATCTCATGTTTTCTCCCATATACATAATCTATGCAGAAATAAAATAAAATAAGACTTGAAAGCAGAAGGAGAATTACTTAGGAAGAGGAGCAGGACCAGTAGGATGGGAGGGGAGACAAGAAAGTGTGATGAGGCAACAAAGATCAAAGTACATGATATATATGCAGGAGAATGTCTTAATGAAATCCAATATCTTATACAATGAATATATGCTACTACAAAATAAAACCTCACATTTCTACTAAGAACATGGAAAACTGATCCAGAGCTTAACTAACAAAAGATATATCAGAGTCGTCCTTTCATGCCCAAAGTAAAATGGTTCATTGATGTGGATGAACAACACCCATGAAAAACAATGAAAAGTTATTTAATCCCTTTTAATGAACATAGTGTAGATAATAACAAAAACAGAAAGAAAAACTGCAGAAGCTGAGGTTAAAGGGAATGAAGCAACAACTTTAGTGAATGTTATTATATATCACCCAGCAGTCTCAACTCTACAGGATTGAAGTGCTTATTCCTCCAGCACTTGAGAGTGTTGACAGTCACTGGGTTTATACTTAACACAGACCACTTTTGCCAGGAAGAATTAACTTATCCACAGGTAAGATGCTTCATGAAGAGGTAGGATTCATCCAAAGACTAAGCACTATAGAATTATAAAAATTCAGTCCCATTTTCCTAATTTGGGACAACTCTGTAAAATCAGCCCTGACTTGAAACTTGCCTTTGAAATCAACTAATGCATTTGCTGTAATTATCACTCTATGTCTGCAAGTTTCTACTTCTTTTGCTTTCTCATAGGTACTGAACCCCAACAAACTCCCCAGTAAAAGTTTCATGGAAATTTCCACTTCTCAATTCTATTCCTGAAAATGTCAACCTGCAGAATCATCTATATATTGCTAACCATATTTGGTCCTGTTATATTTTACATGTTACATGTAATTATTACATAATTATGGGCCAGGTAAAACTCCTTATGCCCATTTTGCAAACAATGTTACTGAAGTGCAAAGTACAAAGTGCAAAGTAACTTATTTAATGATCTATATCTGATAATCATGGGGGCCATGATATTTGTACCAGGCACTGTTATAGACCACATAATCTTAATCACTATGCATTTATTCCTTTAATATCTTCGTACAATAACGATTGTTTTCTCAGGTATTCTTTAAAAAATAACAGGCTGCCTGACCCTAACTATTTTAGTTAAAATTTCTTTGAAAATGATACCTTTTAATTAAAGCACTAGGGAAAAAAATGCTATCCTGAAATTAGAGGATATTTCCCTTGGTCCCTTAGCTTTTCAGTACAAGAGTTCATATAATTCTGTCAAAACTACTCCAATCCTTCCACTCCCAAAATCTTTCAATAGCTTTTCATCTCACAATAAGTACTAAGTTATTATAAGATCATCTAATTTTTTGTATTTAAAGTTTGTGTAGCTTCCCAGTTAGGCCATATCTTTTCTTGGAAGAAGTACATATTCCTTCCATTGATAGAAAGCTTGATTATTTGACTTAGATTTTGCCAATGGACTATAATACACACCCAAGCAGAAATTTTTAAAAAGCACCATATTATTACCTTTCCTAAAAGAGTACATTTTCTGTACGTAGGCTCCTCCTTTAGCTTGTTTACCTGAATGAAGAGAATATAAACAGAATGGTGGGGAACCTGTGGAGATCATGTAAAATGGGCTCCAAAAGTGTGTTGGTGTATACTACTTACAGTTGAAGATTTGCTTTATTTCTCCATGCCTTCATTTATTTAAATATTTACTTGTATATGTAAGTGCATGTGCATGCATGCACATGTGTTTGCATGTATGCCATGTGTGTGCAGGTACCTGTGGAATCCAGGAGAGAGTGTAGGATCCCTGAAGCTGGAGTCCCAGGTGGCTGTGAGTTGTTTGGGATGTGTGCTAGAAAACTGGACTGGGGTCCTCTAGAAGAGTAGCAAATGCTCTTAACTTCTGATCCATTTCTCCAGCTCCTTTTTAAATATTAATTTTTATTATTGAGAACATCATACATATATACAATGAACCATGATCATATCCACCCACCCCCTAAATTTTCCTTCCAACTCCCTTCAAGTCCTCCCCAACGTGGTCCCCTCCCAATTTTATGTCCTCTTTTTTTTTTTTTTCTTAAAAAATAATCTACTTGGTCCAATTTGTCCTGCTATTATTATGTGCATGGGTAGGGGGCCATCTACTGGAGCATGAAAAAATTACCAGTGAACATGTATTTAAAAAGAGACGTATTCTCCCTCCCCTAGCAGCTATCCATTGCCAATACCTCAGTAAAGGTGGAGCCTGGAGAGCAGTTCGCCCATCTATGTGAGAATTTTGGCTACACTGATCTTGTTCATGTCTTGTGAGGGGAACCACAGCTAATTTAAGTTCATGAGTGTAATCACCATGCCAAGCGCAGAAGTGTGCATCCCATCGCACTCTTCCCTGTCATCCAGCTGTTAAATGCTTCCCATGTTCTACTCCTCCTTGATGTTCCCTGAACCTTGATGGTTATAAGGGTGAGAAAAATGTACCATTTAGGACTAAGCACTTAGTTTTGGGAATGCATATTTATTTTTTATTGGAAATTTTTTTTTTTACATTTCAGATATTCTCCCCTTACCCCATTTCCCCCCCTCCCTCCCAGGAACTCACTATCCCTTCCCCCATCCTCCTGCCTCCACATTGGTGTACCCCTACCCACCCTCCCCCGTACCTCACCTCCCCACCCTCGAATATCCCCTCCCCCCACGATGTCCAGCCTTCATGGGACCAAGGATCTCTTCTCCCACTTATATATAGCTCCCTTGCATATATAGCTGGAGCCATGGGTCCCTCCCTAAGTGCTCCCAGGCTGGTGGTTTAGACCCTGGGGGCTCTGGTTGGTTGATATTGTTGCTTTTTGGGAATGCATATTAAAACTGCAATATAACTCAGAGGAAGCTTATTCAAACATCTTCCTAAAGTAGTTATTTTAAGGCAAGGCCTCATCTATCCCAGACTGGCCTTGAACTTTATGTAGCTCATAGTAACTTTGAACTTCTGATCCCCTGTGCTTCTATCCAAATACCAGGACTACAGTGGCGAGCCACCACATCTGGTTTATATAGTGCTTGAGACAGCACTCAGGGCCATGTGCAACACTCTGAGCCGCATCCCCAGCCTGCTGACTCACATATCTTTTTATTAATGTGCTTGTGTATATCTTTGTGAGTGCCTCCTGGAGCCAGAAGGCATTGGATCTCCTGGAGCTTGAATAACAGGCAATTGTGAGGTGCCCAAAGTGGATATCAGGATCCAAACGTGGGTTCTCGGGGAGAGCAGTAAGTACTATTAACCACCGAAATAGCACTCCAGCCCCATGACCTAACCAACCATCTTAATGAGATAGCTTATGACATGTGAAACCTCTTACCTTGAAATCACTGACTTCAATCCATACCGGTACTCACTGAAGACTAAAATCCAGATTTGAGTTCATTTACCTTATGTTGTATCAAGAAGCCAGTCTTGTCCTCCCACCCCCATCCATCATGGTCACCACGGACTATTTGGATTCAGGAATTCAATCGATGTATCTCCTCTTAACTCCCATAGAACTTTCTACATAGGGTACTATATAGCACTTAGTGTATCATAATAAAACTGCTGGTCCTTGAGTTCTAGAGAAAGTGCTATGCCTTGTATATGTCTATCACATTATAACCAGAATATACTACCGTGCCCATTATATGAGGGGAATTTAATATATATTTATTGAATTAGTGGATTAGCATTATTTGATTTATTACACTTTTATTTTTCAATACACTTCAGCACAGCAAAGCAAATACAGGTAAACATTAGCATTCTTTACACAATAGCAGACAAAAGGGGAGCTAGCCACAACTTAATGCTTTGTCAGTTGTTATATATTTGTTTAACATCTGAAGCTAGATCACTTAACTGTTGATTGTTTTCAAGCTTTCAAGGAAAAGCCTATATCTATAGGTATATGCTATATATTCTCTTTCAAACAATGTAACACAATGGAAAGAGTTCTAAAACACTTTGTAACACTATCAAAACACTTACAGCACAAAGTACAGCAGAGACAGCAAGTGGTCAATCACATTTACATTACTGCACAATATTATTAAAACAATGGAAACTTTTCAAGATACCAAACAAGAACTACATATGAAAAGCACATAATTGGAACTGGAACACAAATATCAAATACAATACGTACCCCCCCACACCCACCCACTCCCAATGGATGAGAACCAGGGCTCTAGACCTGGATATACAATGCCTTACTGACACATTAATCTAACGCAAGTTGCGAACAACCACGGGCCGGCGCGCAGCTTCAGCTCTATTGGCCTCATCTTCCAGCGCCTCCCTGTACTGCTCCGGCCAGTCCTCTGGCTCCTTCCTGTGGATTCGAGCCACATATCGCAGGGCTTTCATCTTGGAGGTTTCCAAGCGGGCTCTAGGGCCCCATACAAAATCATATTGCACCGGATCACTGTCAGGAACCCGCAAACTGTCTATGTAGCGCTGACTCAAATACCTGCAGGTAATCACATGCTTTCTTCCATTTTGAACTCCCAAACCTCTCAGAAAGGCCCAGACTGCAGACTCCCTAGCATGGTTGCCCATTATAAAGATGAAGCTCAGAACCTGCATTAAGAAATTGTTGCCGGGCCTGTTTGGACTGTCCATAATCTCTTCCATATCTTCCATTTCTCTTCGGTTGAACAGGGTGTAGGACTGGTTCCTGGGATCAAGGACCACTAGCTCTGTCCCATACACGTGGTTTAGGGTACGAGCAGCACGACTCAGGAGTTCAGGGAACACTTTGCTACACTCTCGACCGATGTAATACATGATTCCCTTCTTTGGTATAGGCAGTTTAGTTGAATCCATCAGCAGAAATAACTGGACCAATTTCTTGCTTTGCTCTGTAATCTTGACTCAGGCCAAGAATGGGGAGAATATTTTGAGCCGGAAGCATCTGCATCAGGAGCCAGTAGCTCTGGAGAAACTTCTTGAAAAAGGGGCCTCCTATAGGGACGAACAACCCGCCAATTATTAACAATAACTCTGTCAGCATCTTCTTCCAGAGCTTCATTGTACAGTGCTGGCCAGTCCATAGGATCTTTGTTGTAGACCCTAGCCATGAACTTCAGAACTTTCATCTTGGTGGTTTCTATGCGGGATCGTGGGCCCCAGTAAAACTCAAACTCGACAGGTACACAGTCAGTTATGGGCCTATAGTCCAAGTAACGCTGCCACACAAACTCTACAGACAGGAGTCTCCTCGGGTTCCCAAAAATGGAAAGCCTTCTTTCACGCTGCACACCGAATCTCCAGAGCATCTCCCAAATATCAGATTCTTTGGCTTGGTTGCCATTCAGGAGTATGTGTCCCAGAATCATCATCAAGAAGCCCATCTTCGGCCCACTTGGGATATCGTCTAACCCTTCAAAGGGCACTGGTCCCAGTTTGTTGAGCAGGATGTAGGTGTGCTCTTCAGGGTCTAACTCCTTCAGTTCAAATCTAAAAATGCACTCCAGGTGGCTTGATGCTCGTCTGAGGATCTCTGGGAACTGGTGGCGATAATCTTTGTCAATGGTTTCTCTCATTTCAGATTCTTTGATAGGGTACTTGGTCTGATCCTTCAGCAGCAGAAACTGCAACAATTCTGCCACGTTTCCCTCCATGGGCTCTTGAGGCTTCAGGGTAAGAGAAATGTGGGCGGTGCCCACACCCATAATGGTAATGGAGTTGGAATTCTTACTGTCTCTCAGGACGTGGAAATCCAGGAAGCCTTCTGCACGCTTCGGGCGTACAGACCCATCATTGGCCTTTCGCGGTGAGCCCACAGAAGCACCCAGTGCTTCCTCAGGGGTTTCAGCTTCAGTGGACATCTCAGAAGTGCTAGAGTCCTCGGTTTCGGAAGCCAGGGACATCTGCGAGATGCTCGACTCCTCCTCCTCCTGGCTATGCAGCCCCGAGGTGCTCGGGCCCTCCCCGCGGGGAAGCAGCTCACAGATGGCGGATCCCTCCGCAGCCGCAGCGCAGGGCTCCTGCGTGCTGCTGAAGCCCTCAGCAGAAATGGATGACAGGGAGGTGCTCAGGCCCTCGGCTGAGGTGCTCTGGCTCTCGCAGGCAGCTGATGGCACCGAGGTGCGCAGTCCCTCTTTGGAGGTGGGCGGCACATTAACGCCACATCCCTCCGAGATGATGGGCGGCGCCCAAGTGCTCTGGACTTCACCGGAGGGGGGCGGCATGGAGGTGCTCAATCCCTCAGCGGAGGGGGGCGGCATGGCGATGTCGGCTTCCTCTGGAGCCGAGAACAGCATAGAGATGCTCAGGCCATCACCGAAGGTGGGCGGCAGGTTGAAGCCCAGTTCATTATAGACAGTGGGCGGCACCGAAGTGCTTGGGGCCTCACTAGCGGGGAAGGGCACGTTGATACCGCGTCCCTCCAAGATGGTGGGCGACACGGAGATGCTCAAGCCCTCATCAGAAGGCTGCGGCACGGAAATGCCGGATTCCTCGGAGAAAGTGGGCGGCACCGAGGTTCCTGGGCCCTCACCCAGGGTGGGTTGCACGTTAGGGCCCTCATCAGAATGAGGCTGCTCGGAGATGGTCAGCCCGTCTGAGACAGTGAGATGCTCATCGGCCTTTGCGCCCTTAGCAACAGTGGGCGGCACGGGGGTATTCTGACCCTCCGATGCGGTGATTGACACAGCGGTATTCAGCCCTGCGGATACTGCAGGAGGCCAGGAGGCGTCTGGACCCTTCCCGGAGGTGGGCAGCTCGGGGGTGTTCGGCCCCTCGGACATGATGAGCTGCCCCGGGGCGCCTGAGCCCTCTGAGGCGGTGGGCGGCACAGAGGTGCTTGGCCCCTCCTGGGGGGTGGGCGGCATGGAGGTGCCAGGGCCCTCAGAGGCATGGACGCCCTGGAGGATCTGAGGATCGCCGTGATCCTGAGGGACATCTGGGCCTGGCACGGCAGCAGGGAGACCCTTCCCGCTGTTTTTGCGCGCATTGGCCCTTCCACCGCGGCGGCGGCGCGAATTCTGGCTTACCAGCGACATGGTCCTGTCGACGGGAGTGTGGAAGCTGACACTGACAGGCCCGCGATCTCACAGACGAGGAGAGAGGGATGTAGGCGCCTCTGCACGGAACTGCCGCTATAGCAGGAATGCTACTGCTGCTAGGCCCGAGCAGGTCGCAGGAGGAGAAAAAGAGGTGGTGGGTAAGAACGAAGGTTCTAGCCAACTGTGAACGCTAGGCTCAGAACACTCGCCTCTCACACCCCGCCTTCTGCCGCAGTACGCGCAGGCGCAGTTGGGCTCTGCGACAAGGCGACCCCGCCCCACCTAGCCCCTCCCGTGGGTTTGCGGAAAAAGGACCTGGTGATTCTGCATCAAAACTGCGCAATGGCAGGAGGGAGGCTTTGGTAGGGTGAGACAAGGAGCTTGGAGCAGATGGATAAATGGAGGTAATACTAGCTATTTCTTAAGAGTTAGGGTACCTATTAGAAGGTTTCTACCCAAGGGTCAGGTACTTAATGGATTTTCAAAATTAGCAGTTAGTATCCTTAGGATTTACGTCATCCTCAAAACTGTTTATGGAGAAAAATGCGTGGTGCATGGAAGGGTGGAGCTTTCATCCCTTCCTTTGTCTCGTCTGTCATTTTGTCTATCGAAACCTCTAATAGCTCTCAAATTACTGCCAGCCATAAGAGCCTGCCCCTTCTCCAAAGGGCCAAAGGGCTGGGGTTTAGTTCTACTTAGGAAACCTGTAGCTAGCTAGAAATTTTCACTGTACACAGTCCCAATCCTTACCAATAAAAAAAAAAAATGTAATCTCTTTTGTGGGGTCCTACAATAGTGCTATTCCAATCACACCCAAAATTAATTATCCTAGGACAGTAAGCACCATGGGGTCTATTAGGAAAACTCACTGTCAGGTGTTGAAAACTACAGTTAGCATGGTTTATGGAGACAAGTCTTTGAGAAGGTTTCTATTAGTTACAAAAGAGCTACTGGAATATGAGCCACAGTTTAAGCGCAGGAAAATGTCTAGAATTAGAAGGATAATGAATAGAAGGAAACATTTGGTTTCCTTATAGGCCCTCATGGTGACCTATGCTGCCAGTATTCTATATGCTCCTGTAAAGTTAATCTTGTGCAATACCAACTGGTTTTAACAGAATCATATGATGTCATATTCCAACAATATTTTATGTTATCCACCTTGCATTCAGAACATGGGTCCACAAAATTGATTATGGGTCTAGCACAGCATTGCCTAAATATGTGTGTCTGATTAGTCTCTGAATCTTGGCTAATATCAATGGTTAGGAGAGCAGGCTCATCTTCATCAGTAAGACTTGTGGGGAGCTTTCCAAAAGAGATGGATTCTGCTACAATCTATTAAAATCAAGCTGGTCAGAAGCAAGCCCAGAATGCAGTTTAAAAATGCCATCTTATGTTCTGCTGCAGCTGAACACAGACATAGATTTGGGGAGTCGAGTAAGCGCTCCTTCTTGTTCATATTAGTGTGCATTAGAGCTCATGTTTCCTAATGACTATCAAGCATACACAAAAAAGGGGGGCTCTTCCATGTGTCTGCACTAGAATTCAAAGAGATCACAATTTAAATAAAGTTGTTAATTTAATAGCCACACACAAAATTATACCATGTACTATAGAACAGTCACATATGGAACACTCAGGGTGGTCACATTATTTAAAAAATAAACACTGTCATACATTTGGCCTATTTCTGTTCCTTCTTACCATGACATAGCTATATTTCAGTAAAGGACTACCTGCTCTATTACAACTACTGACAAGGAAATTCTTCTAGAGAGTTCATTTGTATAGTTTTAACAGCCTTTAGGATTCCTCCTTGGAGGTATAGCAGCACTAGAACACCAACATATTTCTTCACAGGTCAGCTTGAGCTACTATTCTCATTGCTGTATGTGAGGTGTGTACTGAGAAACAGCGAACACTACTTGGCAAGGGCTGGACCATGTATGAAAGTAGAATTGTAATCCACAACTGTTAGAAACCTTTTCAGAAAAGAGACACTTTAACCTACAATAAACCTCCCTGGACACTCACCTGCAGCAAGCCAGACCTTGTATGATATCATTTTGCTAACATTAGTAATGACCTAGGAAGCTAAAGAATAACTTCTGTAACAATCAGCCCCAAATGACCAGGACTTGATTAATAATTAACAACTTCCATAATTTTTGTTTATTCTTCTAACTTAGGTCCAACAAGAGACAGTCAAATGTACAACTCTGAGAAATCACACAGGATGCCCCATTTCTAGTTAGCTGGTCTGCAGCTCCCCCAAGTTAAGTGCCAATCTGTACATACCAAACTGTACAGATACCAATCTTTTCATGTCAATCTGTATATACCATACTTTCCCACTATAAAATTTTCTCTCTTCTCTATCTGCCATTGAGTTTCTGCTGAGACAGTGGCTGCCTCTTTGCTACAGAAACCCTGAATAAAAACTCTTTGCACACTGTATGAGATTATTACTTCCACTATATTATTTTAGGATTGCTCAAAAACACTCATATTAGAACTGGAATGTGGTGACTCAGTGGTAGAATATTTGCCTAGTATAAGTGAAGCCCTGAGATTGATATTCCCCCCAGAAAGCAACATTTATCAGAAATGCCCTTCAAGTAGTTGCCAAAGTTTTATTGCTATTAAGGTTTAGTGGGCCTATCAAATAGCTATAACTTGACCATTTAGATAGAAAATCTTCTATCCTAACACCAGAGAGCTGTTAAGAGTTCTCCATAGAATCTAATATGCTTTTTAGTAAGACCCATCTTTGTGGTAACATTTAAGAGCTTTGATTATTTAATATGGCAGCCAGCTTTCCAATGGTTGTAAGTCAGTTTCGATTAAGTATTATATAAAACTTACAGTTGCTACTGTGAGAAGTTAGGCTTTGGAAGAACATTTAAGCTGAATATGCACTGCATTGTTTTACTTATTCATATTGTCAGTCATGGTGGAAATCCATAATTAAGTGCCTCTAGCCACTTAAATACTTTTTTGTGTCTCTAAATTGGACTTACAGGGGAGGGGATAGAGCAAGAGAAACACAACAAGAAATAAGAGCAATTGTGGATACTTACATTGTATATAATCATAATCATCTCATAAATGTTATATTTTTATTTTGATAATTGGATTACAACATTTTTAACATGCTTGCACTAATCAAGAGTATCTCAATTATAATGTTGGTTACATAGTCCACATATACACTTCTTAAATAGTATTTAAAACGTACTGAGGCTTTATTTATATGATGGCAATAGTTAATAATAGGAGTTTAATCTAATTTGAAATAAAAGTTAGACCATAAAACTTAGAAGTAGTTATGAACAAAAGTGATATCTTAGAATCCAGCCTAGCCTAAATGCTGTGAATAGAAAAGAAAAAAGAAAGGAACTCTGGCCCTAGTAATGATGTCTGTGGTTATATTAATAGTATTGTCCAACCCAAATGCCCAACAGTGTGATCTTTCTCCTTAATATATTCCACCATTGTATGTCCCCCTTGCTGACTCTTGTCAATAGTACATTGCCAGAGCAATCTGACAATGGATATGTAGGCAACATTGACCATGGTACAATCTTCTGAAATAAGGACTGGATACAATAACAGAGTAGGAGTCAGAAGTCACATAGAGCCAGCACCGTGGGGATCTGGTTGTTTCCCGCATGATATCCTATGCAAGGAGATATTGAGAAAAGAAGAAGTGAAAATAGATCCCACAAATTCATTCCAAAACAACTTTTTACAAAAGCATGTAGATACATTTATTTGTATATAGTGCAATTGTTTATATAATATGAAGTATTAAATAATAATAATTTATTTCAAAGAAGCCAAGTGCTTAATGAGAGAGAAATAACTACAAAAAATTTAAAACTTTAAACTGTAAATTAATACTGTGTGATGTATAATGGAAGCAAAGAAACTGAAATCACTTCACATGAATAGGGTCACTGAACAGGACATGTCTGGACCAAATGACTTTGAAGGTTCTAAGCAGCACACAGCAGTTACAAAAGATTTCACACCAAGAACAACACAGAAATCTAAAAATAAGAGCCGTCCTCTCAGAATCTTAAGTAGATCCATGCATATTTAGGGAAGACTGTAGATGGCAGAGGTGTATCATGAAGCCAGAGAACTGGATGGCACCTCATCCACAAAGGGGCTTATATGCTAAGAGAAGAAATTTGAATTTTATTCTGAAGTACTCACTTGTTTCTTGATATGGCAGAAAATGCCATACTTTTCAAATATAGTTGCATATAACTTTGGCCAACCTAGCTCCCAGAGAACAAATCATGTTCAGATTGAGGGTCTACTAGATTCACTTACAGAACCCTGGATACTGCATGTACTTCAGGAAATATCAGTTCATTAAATTCTGCCTTAAGGGTTGCTGAAACTATGTATAAAGATGTTAAAGGAATGCAGTGTGCTGAGACAAAGTTCCTATTCTAAAAATATCAAAGTAGTCTTAATGTCAATGAGCTCAGCTGTATATGCGAAAATGATACAAACAACAATGACTATAATTAAAAATAATAATTACACGTGAAGATGCTGGTTTTTAATTATTCTAACTTCTCTCTACATGTGTTTGCATACAGAGATGCAAACAAAAATCTAATAACTTTTAGAAGCCATCTATAAAAATGGATGGACATATCTTGTACTAATTTTAAAATAGTGTTCTCTTTTCTTTTTATTTATTCTTTAAAAATAATGTTCTTATTCTGTGGAATATAGGCAAAAAAAGTACTTAACATGTAACATTTTCTATTATTTACTGTAAAACATCATATTTAAATGTTATAAAGATAATGGAAATTTCCTCACAGACTAGATTCTGTCAGTCATCCACATTGATGTTCATAGTAATTTTCTTTTCATGGTAACAGAAAAATCAGTAAGGCAAGATTTGGTGACTTGAAGTGGAAAATTAGAATTTGAACAGAAAAGTGCTATCCTAAGGCATGAGGAAAAGTGATTAATAGAGAATTATATTGACAGTTAATTCAGGATTACATCATTTAGAATATCAAAAAGTCAAGATACACAGGGTGCTGATTCTTCATGAACTTTTCTTTTTCCCCCTCCCTCCCTCCTTCCAACCCTTCCTACCTCTTTCCCTTTCTCCCTCTACCCCACACCCCTTCCCTTTTGTTTTCTCTTCAATGTGTCCACATTTGGAAGAGTAACAGAGCAATTCAATGAACCTTGGCAATCTAACTTCCAGGTCCTGAAGTGAAATTAAAGTTTAAATTGAGAGGCAATGACATGCACATCTAGGCAATTCAAGATAAGGTGTGGTCCTGATCACTGTAACCCATCCTTGTCTCATCCTGTGAGGTGATCTGACAAGTAATTCCAACTGTGAAACCTCTTTCCAAGACACAGGTTCCCCTGTCTGGCTAAGGCCTTTTTTTCTCCTAGCACTAAGATTCCTAGGGAAATTCTCATTTCTTTGAGAGTCCATTGTCTGAACAGCCTGATAGTCAGACTGAAAGACACAGTGGCTCTTTAGAATATCTTTATCTCTGCCAGACTCATTACAATTCACTTTTTGTTTTAACACTTCAATCTTGAGATCACACACACACACACACACACACACATCAAGTGTAATAACAAGATGGCAAATTGGCATCTTAATTCTCAGTATTTCAACTTCATACATTCTACATTGCAAAAATAATTGGTGAATCCTAGTTTTAGAATGACTGAAAGACATTTTTGGTTTTGGTTTTTCGAGACAGGGTTTCTCTGTGTAGCCCTGGCTGTCCTGGAACCTGCTCTGTAGACCAGGCTGGTCTCAACTCAGAGATTCACCCGCCTCTGCCTCCCAAGTGCTGGGATTAAAGGCATGCACTACCACCACCTGGCTAAGAAATTTCTATCTGACCAAAATTTAATATAACTTTTTCTTTTATAGAAAAATAGATTCTATTGTCACTTAATATATCCTGATTATGTTTTCCCCTTCCTCTACTCCTCTCAGTTCTTTTCTACCTCTCCTCCCATTTGGATCCATTCCCTTTCTGTCATTCCTTAGAAAATAACAGGCTTTTAAGAGATAATAATAATAAAAAATAAACTATCACATTGAAGTTGGACAAGACTAACAGACAGAAGAAAATGAGCCCAAGACAAGGAACAAGATTCAGGAACTCGGTTGCACTCCCAGGAGTCAAACAGCTGAATTAAACCCTTACCTACTAATAATTAGCTTAAATGTAATTTAATTACCTGCCCAAATCAAATGACATAAAGTGGCTAAACAGATAAAACCATAAGATCCAATAATATGTTGCCTACAAATAATTCACTTTACTAGTAAGGGCACACATACACTGATGCACTGAAAGTGAAAACATACAAAAAGGTTATTCTATGCAAATAGAAAGAAAAGCAGAGTGGATATAACTAATGTATCAAACAAAATACACTTTAAGAAAAAAGAACATTCAAAGAGACAAACTAACATTATTGTGGCCACCAAGCATGTAACAATTATAAATGTAAATGCACTCAGTTTTGAAGCAACCATTACAGAGAGCAATTACTGAATGTTCTGATGGAAGAGATAAAAGGGAACATAATAACACTAGAAAACATAGATATGTTTCAACAGTATGCAGATAATCCAGGCAGAAAATCAAAAAGGAAAGAGTGGACTTGGATTATACTTTAGACTACATGAACCTATCAAGCATACATAGAAGGTTCCAACTGGCACTCTTCTCAAGCACTCAGAGAACATTCTCTAGAATATAGATAGTATTATATTGTTGTGTGACACTATTCTGGGGAGATGTGAAAAAAAAAAAAAAAAAACGCCTACTCACCCAAAGATGGGGAGATTACAATAGAAAATAGTATGGCTATCATCCAAGTCCAACTTAGGGAGCCAAAGAATGTTATTGGGGTTACTTACAGAAATATGGGTAAGGTGTTAACATACAGGTGCAGAAATGAATGAAAAACAGCTAAACTACCAAAGCCTGCCCCAGCATGGGTGTCAGGTCACAAAAGCACACCACACAATCTGCAGACAGCTCCAAAGTACATGATAAAAACTCCCAGTGCTACAACCATAAGATCTCAACAATATTGTTGCCTAAACAAAAACTACATAATGACAGCACCAGTCTACATGTGTAAATGAATAGGGAAAATTTTCCCAAGGCCCCACCCCTGGATGAACAGCCTCTGCAGCATGAGAGAAGGAGAGCCCAAGAATGAGGCACCTACACAAATATATGTACACACACAATTAAAGAAGAGGTCAAGAATTTGAGAGAGGGAGTCAGGGATAGAAGGAAGGATGGCATGGTGGTTTGAATAAAAATGGCCCCCATAGGCTCCTAGAGTGTGGCCGGAAGTATGGCCTTGTCAGAGGAACTGTGTCACTGGGGGGTGGGCTTTGAGGTTTCAAATGCTCAACCCTGGCCCAGTGACTCTCTCTTTCTGCTGCCTGCTGATTTGGATGTAGGACTCTTGGCTACTTGTGCAGCACCATGCCTGCCTGCATGCTGCCTTGATGATAAGGGACTAATCCTCTGAACCTGTAAGCCAGCCCCAATTAAATATTGTCCTTTATAAGACTTGCCACAGTCATGGTGTCTGTTCACAGCAGTAAAACCCTAACTAAGACAAGCGGAAATAATGTCAATACACTACTCGTATATGAAAAATTTTTAAAAAATCAAAATAAAAAAGACTTTCAGCATGTTGTAGAAGCTGTGGCATGTGAACTGCCATGCGTTTGAGACCAGCCTGGCTGTATATTATTATATATTATATTATATTATATTATATTATATTATATTATATAATATATTACCTTCGAGGACATCCTAGACTACAGAAAGGAATCATGACTCAAAAATAAAAATAAAAACAGCCAACAAAACACTTTTAACAAATTAGGTACATCAAGAATGTACCTCAACCCAGTAAAGGCTGTATATGATAATATCATAAACTTTTATCCCATTCAACATTAACAAGTTGAAAAGCTTTCCCTATGAGACAAGGAACAAAGCAAGGATAGGTGAGTAGGGAAGGATGCTGACAGGGTGCTAAAGGGAAGATCTGAGGGGAGGTGACTATGATCAAAGAACTTTGTATCCAATTCTCAAAGAACTAATAAAAATATTGCTAAAAATTCAACTAAAACTGTACTAATGATTTAAATATATAATCTGAAATTATACAACTTCTAGTGGAAAATGTATAATCTGAAACTATGCAACTCCTAGTAGAAAATATATAATCTGAAACTATACAACTTCTAGGGGAAACATCTATAGTATTACTCGGTGCAATATATTTATATGACCCAAAAGCATGGCAATAAAAGCAAATATACACAAGAGAAATTATATGTAATTTTGATATTCTATTAGCATATCTTAACTGTGCATAGTGGGTTTCATTATGAGATTTTCATACATGTATGAATTGTATTTTGGCCATATTCTCCCTTGGCCCACCCCCATTCCTGCTAATCCCCTTCCTCTTTCTAACAAATGTCTGTTCTACCTTCACAGCTGTTGTGTACGTGCCACCGATGGGTTTCATTAGCATTGCTTACAGGAGTGTAGATGAGGATTTCTTTAGGGTAGGGTAGGGTTGAATGACCCTTTCACAGGGGTCACCTAAGACCATCAGAAAACATGGATATCTACATTATGATTCACAACAGTAGCAAGATGACAGTTATGAAGTAGCAATGAAAATAATTTTATGATGGGGGGGGGGTCACCAGGGCATGAGGAACTGTATTAAAGGGTTGCAGTTAGGAAAGGTTGAGAATCACTGCTCTACAGCAATATGGCATGCCTATAGCTACACCCCTGAAGAAAATGTCCCCCTCCTACTCTCTCATCAGCCACTATCTACAGATATCTTAAGAGAGGGGTGAGGCTACATGAACTCCTCGTGTTTCCATGGCACGGTGGTGTCAGGTCCAATTTTGTGGAGATACTATACAGATAATCACAGCTACTATGAATTCAAGAATGCAATAGCCATTTCAAACCCAGAAGTCAGGGTTCTCCCATACTCCCTGACCACTCTCCTACTGCTCTTCCATTCTTTCTATCCCTTCTTCTGTAACATTCCCTAAACTACGGAGAAGGTGTTACTGATGTCCTGTTTCTGGCTGAGCACTCAATAGTCACGTATACTTTGCATTTTCACCAGTTATGAGTCTCTGCAATTACAACTGACCAATGGGTCAAAAAAAAAAGTTTCTTTAACCAAAGCTGACAAAACCTCTATTCTATGGCCATATACATAACTATGTAGAAGGCAATTCTGACATGCACATAATGTCCTTTTAGCAAAATAACAGCAGAAGCTATGTCTTCCTCAGCTACAAACCTTTGACTCAGTTTACAGTACCATATGTGATTTTCCTCCTGTGGGTGGGCATCAAAAAGTGGTTAAGCAGTATTCTATTGTGGTATATTCTGTAACCTCCGAACCTTAGGACATGGAGGCAAAAAGATAGGAAGTTCAAGGTCCCCCTCACTATATAGGGAGTTTGAGAACTCTCCCTGTGTGTGTACGTATGTGTGTGTGTGTCCTTCAAAAGGAGGAAACAAAATAAAAATTTAAACATGAACAGAAGATGTAAGCAGACATTCTCAAAGACACAGTGACCACCAACAAATACGCAAAAAATGTTCAACATCATTAATTGCTAAGAAAATGCAAATTAAAAATAAAAATCAGGGGCCTCGAGAGATGGGCCAGTGACTAAGAGCCCTTGCTGCTCTTCCAGAGGACCTGTATTCAATTCCCAGGACCCACATGGTGACTCACAATCATCTATGATTCCACTTCCATGGGATCCAATGCCCTCTTCTGTTTTCCAAGGGTACTACATACATGTGGTATATATACAGACTTACATGCAAGCAAAACACTCACACATATAAAACAAAATCTCTAAAAAGTACAAATAAAACAATCAGGTATCACCTCATACAAGTTAAAATGGCCTTTATCACAAAGATGAATGATAATGAGCATTGGTGATGATGTAGGAAAAAAAATCTACCTTTTGGTAGGAAAGTAGATTGGTACCAACATTATAGATAACAATATGAAAGAGTTGAAAAGGTGGATCGGTGAGTAAAGTTCTTGCTGGGCACATATGAGGACCTGAATTGCAATCCCCAGCACCCATGGAAAAAGCCAAGTCTGATGCCATGGGCCTGTAACTATAGTGTTGGTGTGGGAACAGGGTAGAGATGAAAACCCTGAGTGCTTGCTCATCAACCAGTCTCTCTGAAATGGTACGCTTCAGGTTCAATGAGAAATCCTGTCTTCAGAAGCTAAAGTGGCCAGTTGTGCTGATGAGTTTTTATTGTCAACTTGACAAAAGCTAGAGTCACACGGGAAGAGGGAACCTCAGTTGAAGCATTGTCTGGATCAGATTGGCCTGTCTGTGGGGCAATGTCTTGATGGCTAGTTGATGTAGGAGGGCCCCGCCCTCCGCAGGTATGATATCCCTAGGCAGGTGGGCCAGGACTGCATTTAAAATGATGATTGAGAAGAAGCCCGGGGCAAGCAAGCAAGCAGCATTCCTCAGTTGTTCCTGCCTTGAGTTTCTGCCTTAACTTTCCTCAGTGATGGACTATGACCTAGAAGTATAAGAGGAAATAAATACTTTCTTCCTCTAAGTTGTTTTTGGTCGGGGCATTTTATTACAACAACAGAAAAGAGACTAGAACAAAATGATAGAGGAAGATACCAGACACATGGCACACACTGCCAAGCACAACAGCATTCACATATGTATTGACACATACAAATACACACACTACAAAAGAAAAATCAGTATGTTGAGGAGATGTCTGTACTGGTATAATTGCAGCATTACTCTTCCCAGTCAGATCTAGAATCATCAGCCTGTGTCCATTAAATGGAAAAAGTTTGAGCACGTGTGTTTATGTGTCCATGTCTGTGGTCTTCAAACACAAAATATGAAAGAATAAAATTTTGCCACGGATAAATATGAAGTCTGAAAGCTATTCTGCTAAGTAAAATGAGCCAGGCACAGAAATACAAATGCTCTATGAGTTCAGTCATATGCAATAATTTGATAATTGAATTCATAGAGGTTGAGTATAAAATACTAACTGCCAGAGGTTTAGGGGTAGGCGGATATGAGAGGGAGCAGTAAGTTTGGGAGTCAAAGGATACAAAGTTACTCTCAGGGACAATAAGTTCTGAGACTATTTGCAAAGCAGAATGACTATAATAATAGTAATGTTGTGTACATATAAAAGTAATACTAAATTTCAAATACCTGACTATAAAAATAAGAACAGTGAAATGATATCTGTTA
Organism: Mastomys natalensis; assembly: GCA_021653895.1. Lineage (NCBI taxonomy): Eukaryota > Metazoa > Chordata > Mammalia > Rodentia > Muridae > Mastomys > Mastomys natalensis. The sequence goes on along the minus strand of JAJTUV010003092.1, from coordinate 12,000 downwards.
TCTTGATTTAATCATTTCATATTTTATATATGTATTAAAATGTAATACTCCATAAATGTATGGAACTATCATTGGCCAATTAAAATAATACTGTTTTGGAAAAAGAAAACCTAAGCTAGACATGGTGTTGCACACTTTTAAATCTCAGCACTTGAGAGGCAGAGGCAAATAGGTCTCTGAGTTTGAGGCCAGCCTGGTCTGCAGATCAAGTTCTGGGACAGCCAAGGCTACACAGAGAAACTCTACCTCTTTAAACACCTGAACCTCCCCCCCCCCAAGGGAAGAAAAGATTCCTTATGATATTCTGCTATACTCTGCTATACTCTACTATACTCTGCTAGACCAGAGAGGCTTCATCCAGCAACTGATAGGAGCAGATGCAGAGACCCACAGCCAAACATTAGGCAGAGCCCAGGGAATCTTGTAAAAGAGTGGGGAAAGATTGTAGGAGTCAGAGGGGGTCAAGGACACCACAACAATATGGCCCAAAGAATCAACTAACCAGGGCTCATAGGGGCTCACAGAGACAGAGGCATTCACTAAGATAACACTATCCAGTAGATGTTCACCAATGAACAGAACAGTCTTGTTAATTCCTCCTTGCCCATAGTTAGCCTCCAATTGGTAGTTACTTTAAGCACAGGCCATACTGAGACTTGAAAAGTCAGATAATAAGAAATGATACCCCTATGATAGACTACATTCTTTAATTCTCAGCCTTAGCAAGTGGTGTGGAATATGCGTCACTTTTACTAGTCAGAAAGGTTTACTGATTTTTTTTTTAATATAAAACTTTATTTTTATTTTATGTGCTTGAGTTTTTTGTCTGAATGGATGCTTGTGGTCTGCATATGTGCCTGGTTCCTGAGGAGGCCAGAAGAGGGCGCTGGATCCCCTGCAACTGGAAATAAGGACGGTTGAAAACTGCCACGTTGGTGCTTGGGATCTTCCTCTGTGAAAACAGCCAGTAAGTACTCTTAACTGTTAAGCCATCTCTTCAGCTCCAGTTAACTGGTTTCTACCCGACAGTGACTATCAGTAATACAAACACTGTCAAAAGAGGCCACGTCCTAGCTGAGACAGTCCATTCGAATAACTGGAAAGGGAATAATTTCATTGACAACAATCAGGACACAGGCATCTCTAAATGAAACTAGGCCAGTTTTATTGCTAAGCAGACAGTCACCTTTATTATCTTTTCCCTAAGTATGTGGCTTCCTAAAAGGGTTCATTTAAATGATGAACACTTGCTGTGATTAGGGATGATTGGATATCTGTGTCCAATAGACATAACCAGTATTGTCGATTTTGGAACCCAAACTACTATTCTAATGTGGTATAAAGAGGGGATGTCTGCTAGGGAGGCTTACTTCAGCTACCACTAGTTCCTTAAGTACTGAAGCAAGGGTCCACTAGCAGAAATTAGAGGCAGGCATAATGTTAAGACTTTCTAAAATAGAAACTGCTATTATATTCTAACTCAAGGAAGCATTGGAGTTTGCCTACTAGTTTAACAGGTGTCATCTAAGTGAGTTCCTCTTTGTCCCCAGAGCCCTCTGTCACCCCCCTTCCATTTCCAGGCTCACAAGTAAGCAGAGCCTTGGCTGTGAATGGTTTGTTTGGCCTAAGAGTGTGACAGTACATTGTTTTCAGTAACTATGATTTGGACCAAACAAGGTATTGTTTATCAGAACTAACAGGCAACACTTGACTGTGAATTCACTTTTCATGAGTTTTTATTAAATTCAGGGCAGGCGCAACCCACTGAATTGTCTTCATGTTAGCCATCAATACTAGTATAGGAGACTTCTATTGGTCAGAACCCTCGTGAGAAAAAAACGGATGGGCTGAATTCAGCCTCCTTTGGACTTTCCACATGATCATGCTACACCACACAATCCAACCTAGTCGACTGAGGAAACTTTGACTTTAGCTAGCAATTTATATTGGCAGTTTGAACAGTCTCTTATGAGGCCTTACATAAGGTAGCAGGCCTCCAGACTTTAACATCACATCAGCTGAAGTAAAAGTAGAAGGGTGGTTAGCAGGGGTCAGGCAGTAAGGGGGACTGGAGAAAGGAGGGACAACGATGACACACAATTGCAGCTAGATAAAAGGAGTAAGTTCAAGGGATCTATTATACAACACGATTACCATTGTTAATAACAATATACTGCAATCCTGAAAAATTAGGAGAGGGAAATGGAGAGGGAGATAGCTCACTGTGAATACCAATTGTTCCTTTTCAGCTCCAGTTATTGAAACTTGCTCCTAACTGGACGCATATCATACATCTGGGTAGCCTCCTTTTAGCTTGATTCCATATTTAAGTACTTATGAAAAAAACGGAGCAAGTTCTAGGACTGCAGACATTATCATGCCTGATATTTTAAAAAATGGTTTAAAATAGCTGGACGCACACATGAACACACACAGAAAGAGGGGGGGGGGGGGGAGGGAAGGGGAGAGAGAGAGGGCATAAATTATCTTCATTACTATCATGATGATATTCTGCTGCCTTTTCCTACAGAGGACAGCAATTTTCTTCTGCCAACCCCTCCCCTCTGGTTTTCCACACCAAGCCTAAGATCTTACCTTATCTCCACACAGTGTCCTGGTAAAAAGCATTCTATACCAAAGCCCAGCATGCCGCATGCTGCAACTGGTGGTTTGGACCATCTGTGCAGATGGATGGTCATCTCTGTGGAGTCCTCAGAGGGACAGAAATAAAATTTCTCTTTGGTCAACTTCAGGCTTGACAGATGCAATGAAGGCTCAGTATTCCCTGTAAGAATGACAAGATAGATGCCATCTGCAACAGCAAACTTAAGTGTAGCCAATCACAGATCAACTCTTTACAAAGGTACCTACTCCAAACTTAGGAAACTGTCCTCAGCTTTATTTTGTGATATTTGGCACTACATACGCAGGGATGAGGATTTTCTCTCCTCTCAGAGAGCCTCAAAGAGTCAGTACAATTGCAGGGAGATCCTCTCATCACAGTCCATTATGGAGTCAGCAGGCAAGCCACTCCTGGTTGACAGGCAGGCATTCTCTATCCTGTTCAGGCCCACTCCATACCTAGTATGAAACCTAGGCAGGATTACTGACTCCCCTCTTTAGACAGACACCTCAAACCAATTCCAATTGTGTGAGTGTTTGCAAAACATGCCAGGTTCATGAGGGACAAGGGGAGACTAGAGTATGCGACAGCACAGAACATACATATCTAGCTGATGCATACACATCCAAAAATGTAAGTCCCAATCACTTATCATTTCTGCTAAATATTTTTCCTTTTGACCAGATGAACTCCTTATCATGACCCAATTTTCTCCTGTTTTCTTTCCTACTTGCTAGCTTCAGTAATGTAATTATGTTTAAGGGAGAGAAAAGATAACCACAAGGTGGCAGTAGCACACAACAAACTTCATGTTAGCAACATGGACAGGTCTTCATGTTGACAGTGGGAAATTACTGGGCTAAAGGGGGTGTGGGCTGTCTCAACATGGAACCTTCCAGGGGCTATAGGTGAAAGATAACAGAAGGGAACTAACCCAAAAGAAAGGGAACAAGGTATCATCATGGGGAGAAGAGAATCAGAGTAAGATGGAAGATCAGACTTACATGTCTAGGTGATGTTCAGAAGCATGAGGGAATCTCTGGAGACCAGTAGTAGCTTGGAGTCTTCTAGCCTAGGGCTTATCTTACTTTGGGTTAGCAAATGTTCAGTACAGTTTTATAGTGGATATACAATGCATAATGCCCAAATAACTAAAAAATCTCTTGGAAATATACATATCTGTGTTTAGAATTATCAAGCTTTTAAAAACTTACCCCACAACCAACATGTTTTTGAGCTAATGAATTCTAACCTCTTCTGAATAAGTAAATAACATACAACCAATATACAGAAGCAACATCTTTAATTCAATTACAAAGCATTAAGAGTTGGAAAGGGAAATGGAGATAAAATGTTCTAAGGTCTTCACATCTTCCTATCTGGGAAGAAGTAAAAGGAACAATTTAAATTAATAAGTCAATAATACACAATAATAAGTATAAAGATGAGACTGTATTTCTGTTATGTGTATAATATAATAATATTTCATGTTTTTAAAAATTAGAGGCTTAAAACAACCATTTTATAAGCCTTCTATTTGGTGGGCATGAGTAATCGGGAATGAGACAAGTTTTTTTAGACATGGTCAGGCTGCAATTACTGTACTGTATGTGGTGTCTTTGAGGAAACTACTCAATCTACAAAGGACTACATGGGATGAGCTAGCAAGGGTCACATATATGGCAATGTAGATACACTAAGTGATGACTCTTCAGCTATTTTATGGGTTCTCTGAGCATCATTACGTTGTTCTCTCAGGATCATCAGTATCTTATATAGTGACTGACTTCCCCTAGAACAAAACAGAAACTTCAAGATTTAAGACTGGACTCCTGGTTGGGCCTCGGTGGGAGACGACGATGTGTGTGCCTAGTCCGGCTAGGACTAATGTACACAAGAGGGGGACAACCCCCTTCTCTAAGGAGAAGAGGAGGGGGTAATTGAGGAAGAAGTTTGTGAGGATGGGACTAGGAAGAGGGTTTTAATTGGCATGTAAAGTGAGTAAAAATATAAATTATTAAAGAAAAAAAAAGACTAAGCCATAATATTTTTTGCTATGGTTTTTTTTCCCCTAAAGCAAGTAACAAAGACAACATAGATTAAAGGTGTAAAGGAGACTCCTCCTCCTTCTCCTCATCCTTTTATAGTATTGTATATTGAATCTAGGATCTCAACATGCTTAGGCAATTGTTCTGTGACTGAGCCATATCCCTGGCCCCATGAGAATGTTTGTCCTGAGAAATGCTGTTTTAAACTTGCCTTCATAATCAAACTTCCGCTCAACCCATAACCACATTAATAATATGCTTTGAGAGCACTTATAACTATGTACACATTCTGCTTACATACTACGTATTCAACCTGTTCAGAATTAACTGACCTCTAAGAAAAACACTACAATCAATTTTACCATGCTTTCAACACCTTGATGTACCATGTTCCCTATTTTTCATTTGTGAGCCATTCATATCCCTGACATAGAACAATGTATGTGTGCACAACATGTGGTGGCTAGCCTTAAGACCATTCCGTTGAAAACAACCCTCACAAAACATCAAGAAAAATGCTGAAATCAACAGATAGGCATCGACTGATAACATGTTTCTGGCTCTTTGTGCTATTCTGAGTCAGTAGGACCCAAACTAATGTCCTCCCTTGTGACACTCCTATTTATAGTTTCATATTCATTGTGCGGTTCATAAACAGAGAGGACAGCCTTTGTTCAAGAGTTCAGATCAGTGGAGAGAGATCCGAACTCTCCTGAACAAATCCTGCCCACTTGGTTAACCTATACCAAGGGTCAGTGTTTTTGCTTTTGCATTGTGCCAGAACCCTTTTTTATTTTTAAAATTTTAAACAATCTTGCTAAGTTAACAAGGCCAATCTTGAACTTACTTTGTGGCCCAGGCAGGCCTTTTGTGATCCTCTTGTCTTAGTTCCCTGGGCGGCTGAGATTACTGCCCGTGCCAGTTTCAATCTCTTGAAGAATGGAGACACATGTGTGTAAACAGAGGGAAGGAACTGGTAAAGGCCATCGCTAGAAGCTGAAATAAAAGCTGATGCAAAGATATATAAGGACTAATAGGAAAATATTCAAATAATTGAAACAAACTTTTTAGAAAGGAGAATGCAAGAGACAGAATGTGAAATGAATAGAAAGCAAGTAGTAAATTGGAATTTTCCAAGAGTAAAATCTAATAATTATATTAAATATATATAAATGCAATTATGCTACAGACTATAATAAGACAGAGCAACAGCATAAATTAAAAAAATAAAATGGGTGAGAAGGGGCCGGCCTTCGAGTGACAACGACACAAGATGGCAGCCCCACAGGTTCGGAGTAAAGTCCCTCAAAATTTCCGACTGTTGGAAGAGCTGGAAGAAGGCCAGAAAGGAGTCAGTGACGACACAGTTAGCTGGGGACTGGAGGACAAGGACATGTCACTTACAAGATGGACAGGCATGATAATTGAGCCTCCACGAACAATTTATGAAAACTGAATATACAGCCTTAAAGTAGAATGTGGGTCTAAGTACCAGAAGCACCCCCGTCTGTAAGATTTGAAACAAGAGTCAATATGAGCGGCGGAGTGAGCAGTTCCAATGGAGTGGTGGATCCCAGAGCCACGGCAGTGCTGGCAAAGTGACAGAACTCCCACAGCATGAAAGTCGTCCTGCAGGAACTGCGGTGCCTGATGATGTCAAAGAGACATGAAGCTGCCACAGCCGCCAGAAGGACAGTGTTACGCAATTAGTCACCAAGGCCCCGCCTCCCCTCCCCAACCAACCCAAGTCTTCATTTCTACAGTAGTGAATTTTCTAGATATATCCATAGACCTCAAAGTACTGGAGAGGAAGCCCTACTCAGACTTCATCCTGAGACACTGTTCTGATACTAACTTCTTGTCCATTTGAGATACCTGAGTTGTGCTGTGTAGCATATGTGGAGTGTAACCGCTGTCCGCCTGGTTGAACTTCTGGGATCAAGAAGGTGTGTTGAAATCGGTTTCCTTTGGGAGCAGTGGGCACAGCATACGCAACTGTGAACAGACACATCACACGATCACCTGCTGCTAGCACTTGGCCTGGGTCTGCCTTTGCCTGCCCCGCCCTCCGCCACAGCTGTGTGGTGGCCCTTAGAATAGACAGGAAGGCTTCAGGTAGCAGCCGAGGGACTGACTACTGCTGGGCTTGGGGTGCTTTGGCTGCACTCCTACTTTCTTAAGTCTTAAGTGACTCCCCATCCAAGCCATGGTCCCCATTCCTCCACACTCACCCTTGTCCAAAGCTTAGACTGTAACCCTCCTCTCCCTCTGAAATTGGCCACGGGTGAGGAATTCAGGGCTTCCCGTCTCCCCACCTTTATCAAGGGGTGCTGCTTTCCCCTCCTGAACTCCCTTGTTGCCCAACACTTGCTGTGGCCAGAAGCCATCAGATGAGGTTGGAAGAGCCTGGCCTCCCTCACTTAGCTCCGGGCCACACTCGTTCACCTGCCACCAGCTTGGGAAGGGAGCTCCAGGTCCTCGGCCTGTTGCCACCATCAGCCCTTGAGCTTGGAGCTCAGGTCTAGAGGTGAATAGAGCAGTCACAGGGCGACTCAGACCGGCCAGCGCTCAGGGTCCTTGGTGGATATGCCTAGAGAAAGGCCACGTGGAAGTCCTAAGTGCACACGGTTCTGAGTTGATTCCTTTTCCACAATCGCTTTGCTTTTACACATTGAAGAGGCTTGAACAGGGCTCTCGAGTCACCTGGCACCCATCGAGTCTGATGAGGAGCCCGACAGCTGGAATAGGAGGCCCTGACCCTGCAGATGCAGGTGTCAGTGTTACTCCTCAGACTCTTGGCGGGGACCTGGAGGAGCTCTGTGTCACCACGTTTGCAGATCGGTGGGCCTGGCCTCCTGGCTCATGGCCACGTTCCCCACTCTGTTCAGGACCACTAAATGTTGAAATGTGGATGCATACCGAAATAAAGGCAACTCGTTGTGTTGCAAAAAAAAAAAAAGGAAAAGGAAAAATGTCACCTACAGGAAATATTATCTTAAATATAAGGTTATATAAATCTTAAAGGTACAGGGGAGAAAAATATGTCATACAACACTAATAAAATTAAGCTTTTTGTGGTAACAATAACATTATGTAACATGAGCTTATTTAAATAAACATTATATAAGGATATACAAAGACATTATATTATCATAAAATTGTCTCTGCACTATGAAGAAAGCAATTCTAATTCTGTATACATTTAGCAGCATAACAGTAAATTATATTAAGCAAAAGTTGACACAATACAGGGTAGCAGAATAGCATTGTCTCAAATATATCTACATCCTAATTACCAGGACTTCCAGATATTAAGTTCCATGGAAAATAAAGAAATTAATGTAGTAGATGAAGTTAAGGTTGCTAATCACTTGGTCATAGTACATAAAGTTTATCCCAAAGGACCCTAGATAATCTCAAAAATAGAAGAGGTATGTAGCATGGCGCTGAAGAATCCTCTACCGTAAGCTGACTTTGATTCTTTCTGCGAGTTCCACTTTCAGTTTTCTGAGGATCATCCATGGTGATTTCCTAAGTGGTTTGATCATGTGCAGTATATAAATGTTTCTCTTATATTCTCACCATCATTAAAGTAATCATGTTAAACAAGAAAAGCTATACAAACATATGTGTATGTCTAGAAAATAATTAAATCTACAGAGGTTAAAAAAAATTCTAATTGTTGCCTCAGAATGGGGTTGAGACAGAAATGGTTGTTGCCTCAGAATGGGGTCAGAGAGAAATGGTGAGTGACTAATCCTAATGAGTAGAAGATTTATTTTGACTGTGATCAAACAAGATTTTCTATAATTTCAACACTCTACTGAATATTATATTAGATATGCCAGCCAATGAAAGACAGGAGACATCCCATAAAACTTAAAGGAGGGCTGGAGAGATGGCTCAGCAGTTAAGAACACTGACTGCTCTCCTGGAGGTCATGAGTTCAAATCCCAGCAACCACATGGTGGCTCACAACCATCTGTAATGGGATCTGATGCCCTCTTATGGGTGTCTAAAGACAGCTACAGTGTGCTTACATAAATAAATAAAACACCTTTGGGCTGGAGTGAGCGGGACCGGGAGTGAGTGGGGGCTGAAGCAAGAGGGAGAAGGGAAGGGGGGAAAAGGACTAAAGGCTACTAGAAACAACTGTTTTATTACTTGAGAATAAATGATTAGAGGAAGCTATAAATTCACAGAAGCCAAAGTAAGGAGAATTTGTCAGGCAGAATACTAGAGCAGAAAAGGCTACACAGAGAGAACTCCAAGGACAAGAGGGACTGATACAGGGCCCTACTCTGTGGCCTAGAATTCATGGTAACGCAAATTCATAAACCTCCCAAATGCTAGGATTCCAGTTGTGAACCCCAAACGTTTGCAATATGTTTCAATTATTCAGCTTAGCACTGATTAGTGCACCCATGTTGATTCTATTGGAAAAATAGAAAATAGAATAAAAAAATTCCTGAAACCAATATAGGCACAAAAATGAGCAACCATCCAGAGTAGGAAATGTTGGAAACTGTGTTAAGAAATCTAGATGGGTTTTTTTTCCCCTCAGAAGCAGGAAAGTTTTTTTCTAAAATAATTGTTACTCTACCTTCATCTAAAGAAGATTAAAAGTAAAGCCAAAGAGATCAAACTGTTTTAAAATAAGTTAACTTAATATGAAAGCAAACCTCAATAGTATTTATAGGAATAACATTTTCAAACATCACGTTAAGTCCCTAGATGAAAATGAGTCCTTGCCTAAGCAGAAAGTAAATGTCAAAGCAGCATTATCAACTGGCTGAACTTTGATGTGCATACTCTGATCTCCTAAGTAAAGGTCGCAGGCATGCGGCACAGAGTTTAGACACCAGCTCTGTCCAAACACTTGGGGAACAATAACTTATGTTGACACAGAGGCAACTCCAAGGAAACTAGACTAGAAATTTGAAGACAAGTTGAGGATAATGACAGAAACAATAAAACAAAAGACAGACAAACAAAAAAACAAGTATAATAAAACCTGTGCAAAGAGAAGCCAGATACTGCCAGAAAGACTACAGAATGCATTACCAACCAAAAGAGCAGTGTAGCAAAGAGCAATTAAAGCAGCAATAATCCATAATCCTTGTCCTATAGTATTGAAAAGCACAAGTTTTTGAATTTAAAAGTATGGCAAATAGCCAGGCATGGTGATGCATGCCTTTAATCCCAGCACTCAGGAGGCAGAGGCAGGGCTGGGGGTCAGCCTGGTCTACAGAGCAAGTTCCAGGATAGCCAGAGCTGTTACACAGAGCAACTCTGTTCAAAAAAACAAATGAAAGAAAAAAAATGGCAAAAAAAGACAGGTTGCAATCTCTTCAGCAGGCACTGTCTAGAACCAAAGTAAAAGATAAGGTGAATTCTAAAATTTAAAATATGTGCCCATATGCAAATAATCTACCCAAAACAGATAAACACACAGATTTAAACACAGCTGATTAATGCTAATTACACCATTCATTCACATTTTTAACGTCTAATTTTTATTTTATTATTTTTATTTTCTTGGTTGTATAGCTGTTTTAGTCAGCTATACAACCTGCTAGCACAAACTGCTTGGAAATTCAAGGCCTGACTGGGTTCTGTGTGTGCTCAAGGCAAGCCTTGACAACTTAGTGAGACTCTGTCTCATCACAGGAAGAGGAAGGTTTGGAATTAGTACAGTGGTTTGCTAGTGATATTAGGAGAACTGGAGCCCAACTTGGCTTTGTTCTTTCACAAACTTGAAAACAAGTTTTATTGCAGAAAAGATCTGTTAAAGCTGCAGGCAAATTCCTTTCCCAATAACAGTTCTTAGAAACCTTAGCTTCACAGACCCTCAACTCCACACCAAGCAAACAGGCTTTGGACTGCTGTGGGGGGCACTGGCATTGATTTTAACCACTCTCTGAAACAAGCTTGCCTCCTCAGAAAGCAGGAAGGCTGCAAACCTCTTTAAGTTATCTGCTTGGACATGGTTATTTTCTTCTTAGAAACTGCAGAGAGGTAACATGTCTTAGCTGGCAGGCATGTGGGCTCACAGCAGTTTTACAGGGAGTTTGTGGGATCCTCAGAGTCAGCACATGTCCATCTACCACACTCACAAAATAAGAGCAGTAGCTGCAAGTGGGGAGGGGATTCTGGGGGGCAGGGAATCTGCTACAGCCCAACCAGCCTCTTTTGCCTTGATGAAAAGTAAAACAGAAGAACAATTTTATTAGAGTTTAAAAGAAAATATGCCAGAGCAAACACACTGTAAATCTCAGCAGGTGTCCAGAGGAGGAGAACAGAAGACTCAGCTATTAAAAACAATGAATTCGAGAAATTCTTAGGTAAATGGATGGAACTAGAAAATATCATCCTGAGTGAGGTAACCCAATCACAAAAGAACACACCTGGTATTCACTCACTGATAATTGGATATTAGCCCAGAAGCTCTCAATACACAAGACACAATTCACAGAACACATGAAGCTCATGAAGAAGGAAGACCAAGTGTGGGTGCTTCGGTACTTCTTAGAAGGAGTAACAAAATACTCATGGGAGCAAATATGGAGACAAAGTGTGGGACAGAAACTGAAGGAGGGGCTGTCCAGAGACTGTTCCACTGGGTATCCATCCCATGTGCAGTCACCAAAGGCAGATGCTGATGTGGATGTCAGGAAGTGCATGCTGACAGGAGCCTGATATAGCTGTCTCCTTAGAGGTCTGCAGAGCCTGACATATACAGAGGTGGATACTCACAGCTAACCATTGAATGATCAAGGATTTCCCAATGGAGGAAGTGACAGAGAAGATTGAAGGATCTGAAGAGCAACAATACCAACCAATCAGAGCTCCCAGGGTCTAAACCACCAGCCTGGGAGCACATAGGGAGGGATCCATGGCTCCAGCTGTATATGTAGGAGAGGATGGCCTTGTCGGGCATAGGTGGGTGAGGAAGTACTTGGTCCCATGAAGGTTGGATACCCCATGTGGGTGAATTCGGGAGTGGGGAGGTGGGAGTGTGGAGGGTGGGTGGGGCACATCCTCATAGAAGCAGGAGGAGGGGGGATGGGATAGGAGATTCCTGGGTGGGGGGGTAATGGGGGAAAGGGGATTACATCTCAAATGTAAATAAAATATCCAATAAAAAAATTTAAAAAAAAGATGAGTGGAATTGGTATTGTAAATTATTTCCTACCAAAGAAAAACTCCTGTAAGTTTCTATTTTTGATGAAGAAAATGATACTTTCCTAAAAAAAAAAAAAAAAAAAAAAAAAAAAAGGTTTCTTTATTTTTTAATTATTTTATTTTACATCCCAAATGTTGCCCCCC